>JAPZDY010000013.1:12034858-12059242 GCA_029783645.1 Ctenochaetus hawaiiensis | reverse complement strand
TTCAAAATTTCCTTAAACAAATATTAGAAAATGATAAAAAAAAATTAAATCTGAATTTTGTAATGAATGGTGACCAAATTTGTAGATTTCTCTCCACTGTACCTATCCAAAGTTTCTGAAGAAGAGGCTGAGCTCCACTCAGTGTCTTTTAGTTTGATTAACCTCGGGAAGTCTATTTCCATCAAACTTAAACATTTAAACACTTTGTGCCCCACAAAGCCTCTTACTTCCAGACATGTATTGTTTGAAACCATAGACTGAATGTTCTGAGTCTGGACCTTTATTTTTGCCTCCTGGCCTGCAATAAAACATACATCAGGTATGTTTTCAGTGGTTAAACAAGTCCATGTAATTCATCAGTTTTCCTCAGGTTTGTTGTCTCCTCTGGGTTTAAAAGTGAGGGCCACGCTGTTAATACAGAACCGCTGACCTGTTGGATCTGGTCCATCATCAAACACATGACCCAGATGGGCATCACACTGTATTAAACACACAGACACACAGAGATTATAAGTCAAACAAAAATACAAACATAATGAACATTATGCATAAATTCTGAATGCAAAGTATGAATGAGATACATACTATACAATTCTAACTATACTGCTTTAAAAAATTTACACAGATTAAGTTGAACAACTATACCAAGCAAACATGAACTTCAGCTTCAAAGTTCACAACACAACTCACATTTTTACAAAGGACCTCTGTCCCTGCACTACCCAGGCTGTTGTCAGGACGACGAATGATGGAGGTGTGGCTTTCATCCTGCTCCCATGTCCCATGAGCCTCTTTGAAAGCTGGCCAGCCTGTCCCAGAGTCATACTTAGCCTCTGAACTATCAAGAAATGAAGGAATATTTTCTTAGTTATCATCCACTAATACATTTCTGAATAAACATATAAGAATATATGAAGAAGTATTCACTCAACATGTAGTTGCAAACTGTTACCTGAAAAGTGGAGCATCACAGCAGACACAATGGTACATCCCCACCTCTGAGTGCTTGAGATAGATCCCACTAAAGGGCTGACGACACCAAAATACCCATATACAGAGTGTTAAAAGCAAGAATACAGGACGAATGAACTAAGGATGATGTCCCAATATTATTAGCTTTGTGCCTTTAAGATCATGAGTTTGTATGAACAATACATTAATTGTTTCCTATTTGTTTTCCTATTCCAAGCAGAAATCACTCAAGAATCACTGAGAAAAGCTTTAAATTGATAAAACATGATTTGTAGCTGGCAGGTTGAACCTGACACAGGTCAACATTGCAGTGATGAACAAAGTCCACCTGAACTGTGCTGATGACATACATGTTATGAGACTATATGTATGTCAGTCTGGCTGACTTAGATAACGGAAGTTTCACACAGTCTCTGGTGTCCATGTATGGAGCATACTCACCTCCTCTGTCCCTTTCTCTCTGGTAACTACATACTGTTCCGGGGTCAGTTTCTTTTGCCAGTCTGTGGTCTCATCATAACGAGTGAGAGACTGCAGCCCTGCAGAGAGCAGAGGTTACTGTCAGGAAGTCACAGAGGAGCTTCGATCTGCATATGGAAAATACTAGAAGGATATTCAATCCTATAGGCAAACCGATCAAGTATCAGTATAGATAGCTAATTGAAACTAGCAGCTCTGGCAGGTAATCTCAAACTTTTTTCAAAATAAAACCAACGGTGTTAGACCATAGATCTTGAGGATAGTGAGAGAAGAGACCACCAGAGAAGAGGGATACATTTAGGCTACAACAAGAGTCATAAAGTTTTATTCAAAATTTCTAAAGTTAACTACACCATCAGTTAAGCTGAGACCACAGCAAATGCACAAATAATCACCTAGAGCTGCCTGTTTCTTACTTTTTCTGTCTTTTTTAGCATATTTTAATGTCTCAGTATCCAACATCCATGACTAAGCTGCAGCATGGTGCACTTGCTGGAGTTTGCAGCTGAATACAACAGAGTGCATAGTGTTCATCTAAAGAACGGAGTGAGGGTTAAAAAAAATCGGTAGATAAGTAATCGTTCCACTCGTACCTTGAGCTGTGGATATGGGACGGATGAGCACTGGTATCCTCCTCGGTAACACCACGGATCTGGCTGTCGCGTGTTGAGAAACGACCACGAAAAGACGGGATACGAAACGAGACATGTTTTCTGCTGCTGGTGTGAAGTTCGGTCTAAAGTCAAGTGCACTTATCAGTGGGAGCCAAGGGCGCTCGCTGCGTCGGGATTGCTCATGCCGCGGCGAGTTCGCGCTGGTCCTCCCACGGCAGAGGCAGGATGTTTGCTGGGTGACCCGGTCAAAAATCACACCTTCAACTATTTAGGTCAAAGGGAGCTGGGTTCTCTTGCTTTTTATTGCTTGACTATGTTCGAATGGCACCATGTCCTAATTGTGCAGCAGCGCATTCACTAACAAAAAAAAAGTAATTAGGAGGAAATATCTGGTCTGGGGATTAGGTTATCCGGTAAACAGATGATCATTTTCAGTAAAATATTAAACCTATTGTAATTCATGCGCTATTTAACGCTAACTGAGAACTCTAATAAAAGTAGACGCATAACGGAATTGTATTAGGTGCAATGCATTCTCAGCATGGATCATGTGTCCTGCAAAATAAGTGATCCATTTATATATTTTCTTATCAATTTGACCTCAGTCAGGAAACAAACAGGTAGAGACCACCTCCCAACCAACTATAACTGGCAGAATTTGATTGTAGTGCACTTTTTTCACTTAAGTTCCAATAATGTGAATCTCTGTAGTGAAGAAGCAAAGGTTATATTTGTGTGTTGTTTACAAGAGGAGCCATATTTATAGACAAGTTGCATGTTTTGTTTATTTTTTGCTTGTGAATGAAAAAAAAATCACAACTGGTCATTTAAATAATATAGGATGGTTTTAAGGTCTGCCATACAGCAAATGCACATACAGTGCAAATTAATATAATGCAAATGCACATACAAAGCGTACCAAAAATCAATAATCTAATGCATCTCAGTCTGGGCACAGCATCAAGTAAAACAGTATTTCTACACATTGTCGGTCTATATAGTCTGGTATTGCTCAGCAGCAGGGGTATTGGCTTTCAACAGGCTTCCAGGCTGGTGCATAAGGTCCACTATGTAGCGGCAGGGCTGTGAGAAGCGCCTGTTGCTGGAGGGAGTCTCATTAAAGAGAGGTATTTCGTTCCATGCCCTGTTGTACTCACCCCTGACAAGTGTGCAGCTCAGTCCAATGCAATCAGCCAGACACTGAAAAGTTAAAGAGAGATGATGGGTCAGAGTATAGTTTTTTTTTTAACAAGAGATGGATTAAATAAAGAGGATTTACTTAATAAATTGAGAAAAGTGCCTGCAGATAGTGTGTCAAAGTGATGGGTGAAATGTGTAGTCTGCAAAGAAAGGGATTGTCAGAAAAAAAAGCTGATGATGCTGTGTTGTAGCTTGGTCAGTGGTACCTTAAAGAGAAGTGCCCTATGGCAGTACATCCCCTTTGAGATCAAACCAATGGGAACAACATTAGACTGGAGCTGAAACTTGAGCTCACTGAGGTGCAGCACCCATGGAAACTCGTGCAGTTGTTCTGTCTCCACAGCTCCACCCATGGCTTCACTCACCAGCCTAACATCCCCAACAAATACACACAAAAAACATCACAAGGCAGAAACCTTTCAAATCTGTTTAGTGTTTTTTATGCATGCTGAAGTCTTACAATTGCACAATTGTATGTTACTGTGTATTTATATCTGTACAATGCTGTTATGCTACACTCTTTCCCCATTCCATAAGCAGGTGTGATTCTAGAGATTTAAAACAATGGCTGGCAATTATTTAGGATGACACTCTTTTCTTCTCTATTTGTGGTGGCATCTCTGTGTGTTGGTTACGTGCTGCATTATTCTGTCACCTGGCCAAGGCAGCATACTGCTCTCGTTCATCACTCAGTGGGAGGATGGATTCTTTGGCTTCTTTAACAAGAAGCTGCAATGACACGTCATCCATCATCTTCCACGGTTTCTCTGTAGGAGACTCTGGCCGAGTCTCATCCTTCTTTTTGTCATCCTCTTTCTTCTTCCTGTATAAAGAGATTTGAAAAAAAACTTGACCTCTGTATTAGAAATAGAGGAGAGTATCAGTGGGGATTATTTTGAACTTTATTAAAATGATACTACAATGAGACAAATTTTACAGCTTTAATGAAACTTCATTCACGGTATACATTTCACAATGTATTTTAGTATTTAAAATATTCATTTTGAAACAACAACCAATGTGTCAAGATGTATACTACTGGCAAAAACAAATGAGGAATTGTTGTATGTGGTTCTACTGCCCCCTTTACACACAAACGCACACAGACAGTCTTACTTCGGTGTCCTGCGGTCTCTCTTGCTGCTGATATCTCTTTCCAACAGGTTGCTCTCCATCTCTTCTGGCACCTCAACTGTCTCACTTACACAGAAGGCAGATGGACAAGAATAAAATGGTTTATATAACTGAACACAACACTGTTATTTGATTTCTCTCTATTCTTTTGTCTATTTTCAGTTGTTGCTATGTGTCTACTATATCTTGTTGAATGGATATACTACCTCTCCTTATGATAAATAAACCAAGGAAGCATGCTCTGATTAACTTAAACTTACAACAGTCATTATAGAAAGTTTCTTCCCTGTTGTTCGTGTCTTCAAAATAGTTTGCATAGTATCATACACATCGACAATATATATAATTAAATATATTGTTACCTTTCATTCCTACATACATTATCAAACAAACTGTCAACACAAAATCATTTTTCAGTTTGCTAAACACAAAAACTTTAAAGCGTAACAATTTTCCAAAGAGATGGATCTGCAAGTGAATCTATTTTACATTTATGGCCAAAAATATTTTAAATGTATTATAGCAGCACAGCTTCATATCAGACTAGTTTACCACATTGTTATACTCCTGAGAAATTCTGCAAAATGAGCAAAAACAAAAGTTGAACCTTACTGGTTAAAGTAATAATAATAATATACTGTATGTTTTATAGGGCTCAGGGAAATAGGGAAGGAAAACGTAAAAAAAAATCCTGGAAAGAGATTTTTTTTAATATAAAAAAAAGTTACTCTTGATTCAAACTAAGCCATGGATGAATTACATAACACACTACTTAAGAATGCTTGTGCTGTGTGTGTGTGTGTGTGTGTGTTTGTGTGTGTGTGTGTGTGTGTATGCATGCATACCAAACGGGAGACAATGGGGTAGACCTGAGGTACCCTGAGGGGGGACCACTCTCTTTGGTAACATTAATTCATCAAAATGCTGAAAGCTTGTGGGGCCTTAGTTTGTGTGTGCATGAACATTCTCCAGTACACGTATAATGTGGTTTTATTGTGTTTTTGTGTGTATCCAAGTCAGCAAATGTGTTTTAGGCAGGCATCTTGAGCTGAATTTTTATGGCTGTGCACACATGTACTCTTGTGCACGTTCATGGTTGTGAGTTCAAGTCTATTAGTCTCAACACAAAAGGCTCTTTTACTCTGAGTTGCCATCTTAAAAAAATGGGATCGTTTAGCCAAGGAGGCCATGCTAACAGGGCACACTGAAGGCAATTGGGAGAGGAGGGGGATGTAGCACTGGATTGGAGCAGACAAGGGGAGGGTGATAGTAATCTAACTGCCACAATAAATTGTACTGACAAACTACATGGTGTTGCTGGCAAGAAACCTCTCAGCCAGTGCTCCACCACTATTTCAGTGATTGTTCTTGTTACTTTCTCACTCTGCTTGTAGTAGAAGAGGTCTAGTTAGCTATCATAGTGTGGGGGTGAGGAGTTAACAGGATTAGAGAAAGATTCATAGAAATAATACACACTGTTTGTTCTAGTTTTTTCAAACAAATTAAAAAAAAACATACTCTTCTGCTGTGTTGATAACAATGATAGGTCGTCGCTGGTTGACAGGCTGCTTTGACAGTTCCTCTAAAGTCAGAATTCTCTGACCTTCAAGAGCCTATGAGAGAGAGAAAACAGCATTAGGTTGAAACTAAAAATATTGAAATATCCTTCTTCTTCACTGTAATCATCCTGGTGAAGTCGCAAGTTAAAGTTGACAAGTTAAAGTTCCAAAATAACAAATTATCAGCCAGCCAGTTTTGGGAAAACTGTTTAGCTTTTTCAAAGTGGCATCTGTTCCTCATAAATTTCAATAAAACACATACACACACCTTCCCAGTGTCATAGAAACCATCACCAATGATGTCAGTGGAAGCCAGATGACCTGTCAGGCTGTATTTAATGGACAAATTTGAATTAATTAAGCTGTTCATGGCCAACTCGCTGAAACCGCTCCTACGATTCACTGATTGGTTGATTTCCTGAAGCATTTCCAGGGCTCTGAAACACACAAACAGAACAGGAATAGAAGCATACAGGTTTTCATACAGTGATGATCAATCTAAGAATGCCCACTCTATTAAACATGCAGACAAATGAACAAGATGACCCACACATTCTCATGCAGCTACAAATATCATTGTCCTACACTGCCATCTACTGGCTATTAAGCAACTACCCTGAGAGTTTGCTCCAACAGGTACATTTTTACTGTGTTTTTTACTTTATACTTCTCTACAAAATCCTCCAGTTCTACATTTCATGATTCATTGGTCATGCATTGGTGTCATCTCATGTATCATTTTGGTGTCCTACCCAAATTTGCACATCTCCACAGCAGTGGGCTCATCACTGGCACAGACATTGATAGCCAAACATGTGTTACGCAACACTTCCTTGTGATAAGAGCGCAGCAAATTGAGCAGTGGTTGAAGGCCTCCAGCACTCAGTAGCTATGTGGAACAGAGAGAGGGTTTTTAAAGATTTTGTATCAGTGCAATAAATTATACTTGCTTTCCAAATTGCAGGAAATCTCTCTCGTTGGTAAAGATGGAAATGACAGGAGTCATGAGACACACAAAACACACCTGTGCCCTAGCTTCTGTATCACAGGCCAGTGCTGCTAGGCACAGCGTGGTGTTGACCTGGACCTGTGTATTTGTAGACTTCAAAGGCTCCACCAGAGCCTGTATGGCTCCATGTGACAAGATGCTGCAGCGGATGACCTCTTGTCCTGCCATGTTGCCAAGTGTGGCAGCAACATTGGCCACTGTCCCGGGACAGCTTCCATTGAGCTGCTGGACAAGGATCTCTTCGCCTCCTGCCTCGTACACTGCACTGGAAAATACCACAGATGGGAGATTCACTTTAAACCTGCAAAGCTGACATTAATTGCAGTTTCAAAATATTGCATACAACATGGTGTTTCTTCGATGTGTATGTGTGATTTTTGCTAAAATGCAGAGAACAGGGCTGAGGAAACATTCAGTCTAAGGCTAGTGAGGCAATGATTCATGCAGGGCAGAGTTTGGTGGTGTCCAACAACTGAAGGAGACAGTAATACTACCATAAAGCTGGACAGTGAGAGATGGCTAGAAGGCAGATGTGTCAAGGGAATAAAAATAATGGGAGATAAAATTGATAAATGAAGAGAGACAGGTGAGATATTCAGTGGGAGAGAAGATAGACAAAGCAATACATTGTTTGTGTAATAATGAAAAATATTTTTTACTGTTTAACTTTAAAATAAGATAACAGAGTTGTAATGATAGAGTTATCATTGAATATTTTATACATTTGGCAATAAGTTTTACATATTAGTAACACTTTGCTGCATACACATTCAAAGGACCTTGAAGTTATTAATTTTCTAGGTCTTTTATGAGCATCTTACTTTAGATTTAATGCTTACATCAAATAGAACACAAAGTACCAAACTTATACGTGCTACTCACAATGCATTGAGCTGGTTGCTATGTGTGAGGTTAGAGAGGGCCTGGATTGCTGCCTCTCTCAGCACCAAACTCTCATCTTTCAGCAGCTGTACAACTGCAGGGATACCACCTAAAACATGCGGAAAAACAACATATTTACACATTATTGGTGTACTGATATCATTGTACTTGTGTGAATGTGTATGTACCCAGGTCTCTGAAGATGTCTTTGCTGGCTAGGTGGAAGCTCATGGCGGACACAGCCTGGCAGGTGGCCGTTTTCACACTGACATTTGCCACAGACAGAAGCTCAACCAGAACCTTTTCCACATTCTGCTCATGGAGCAGTTTGCGATTCTCAGCTACACACATCAGCATGCATTGCATACATACACACACAATAAAACAAGGACAGATAACACACAAAGTTTCAGTGGGTACTCTAAATACTTCAAACTTTCAGTTGAAAAGTTAATGAAAATCATTATTTCTTGTCTTTATGTGTGCTCACAGCTCTGAGCAATCCTGGCGATGCATTTAACAGCTTTGGACTGGATTTCAGGCATGTTGGGAGTGAGAACAAACTCCATCAGCCTCATTAGTCCTCCATCCTTGTGGATTAGCTGTAAACTCTCACTGTCAATCAGACAGTTAGAAACTACCTCTAAAGTCTCAGCATGAAGGTCACTGAATTCCTGTAAAGCATAAAAATATAGATAGGGAGCAGAGGATTGAAAAAACAGACTTTATTATTATTCTCACATACATAAACATGGAACCACAAAAGCATGTGTTCTCCCCTACTCACCGTATTACTGAGGACATCCATCAGTCTCTCAAATCCTTGTTCTTCCCTAAAGGTGTTACGTGTGTCTCTATCAGTGGTCACGTTGTACAGTGTCTTCAAAGCCAAATGCTGAATGACAGGGAAGTCAGACTTCAACAGTTCCAGAAGTGGAGGGATCCCACCCAACTCATGTACAGCTACACGACTTTGGTAATCCTTAATACATACAGCACAACGGAGGATACAAGCCGATAGCAACAATATTGGAACCACTTAAATTTCACCCATCCCAAGAGAACAGTATTTTTAACAAAGCACACAGCTTTCAGTGGCTTTTTGAGGTACTAATTAGTGAAACCTCTATGTATTTAAAATAAAATACTTTTGAATGAAAAACTGCTTCATAACATCTTCTAGTCTGAGGACTTTGAGTCACCTGAACCAGGTTAAAGATGATCTCTAGGGAGTTCTTCTGGACATCGGGGTCTGGACTGAGAAGGAGCTGGATTAGAGGTGGCAGGCCCTTGTTGTCGAAGATCCGGACCTTACAGACAAAGTCCACTGATAGAGAGGCCAGGCACAGTGTTGCAAACTCATGGATAACTACATCTTATTGAACGGGAGAGAAAAGTGTGTTGTTTGTTTGTCTTAATGCAGTTGGTATACAATGAATATCTAACTCTGAGTACTAATATGATTACTGTTATCTGTATCAGAATAAGCCCACATCTGATTAAATTCATAATCAAAATTACTCACCTTCGAGTGGTAGTTTATCAATGATGGATGGAATAACATCTAATTTTTTCAGAGCACTCTGTACATCACCTTTTAATGAAAACATAAAACAGTGTTAACCAAAACCCATTACACAGTCTTTAAGTCCACAAAACAAGTAATTCTGTTGCCAGTAAAGAAGTTTCAACTCTCCACTGCCTGACAAGCAGAATGATGGACAGGAAGCTGGTCTGTAAGTTAAAAATCAAGTCACATCAACTGTATTGAATTTCATCAAATGGCTAAGAAGCCAATTCTCTTATTATTTTGTATATGTGATTCACCATTGGTGGCCATGATGCCCAGGGCCATGAAGGCATTGCGTATGATGAGCTTGTTGTCGTGAGTGATGAGCCGACAGAGAGGCTCCAAAGCTCCAAATCCCAGCAGAGAAACCTTGTTCTCATCTCCTAACAACAGGGGGAGACAGCGAACAGGAAAATCAAGACTTGTGCCATACTGAGCAGAGTGCCTATGGGCATTCGTTTTGTTTTAGTAAGGAAGATAAACACTGCAATGTTATCAAATACAAAACAAAAAGGGAGAAGTTGGGATAAAAGCTAAAATTGGGTTTTAATTACCACGGTAATATATATATGATTAATAAGAGGTCTTACAGTTATAAGTGCTTCATGAGGGTAGAATTGAAACATATATTGATATATATTGATTTCATAGTAAATGTCAGGAATAGAAGAAAGACCGTGGTCACTCATTATTATACATTTTATGCTTTTCTGCTGCAGGCTTGCTTACCCAGACAAATAGTTTTTCAAAAATGTGTAAGGGTTAGGAGTAAAAGGTCTACTGTACCTTTCTCTGCAAATGCGTGGATTGCTTCACAGGCTTTTACTAGGATTTCTTCCTCTGGGGAGTTCAGCAGCAGCACTACTGTTGCTGGGTTTTTGCCCTCAACAGGTAGTGGTTCAAACTGTGAGTGCATGGAAGGAGACGTACATGCTTTATAACTCAAGCTATCTTGTGTCTGTCTCCTGTATGCATAATATTTTTTCAGGCAATGGGTATGCGTTTTAGTCGACATGAAATCCGGCAACCCTTCAGAAACACGTTAGCTTGGATGCATCAAGTGTAAAGATAAGAAGACTTTCATTACTCAGATCTCTCACCGTTTCCTTGCATGGAGTTTCACTATCTTTCTTCACTTTCTTTCCCATTCTGCGGCACAGACAGAAACTGCTGTTAAAAAAAATGTCTCAACGATGTTTATTTTTTACAGATAGCAGTGTAACAGCTGCTCAGTGCCGGGTTTTGATCCGCAACCATTAATATAACCTGACCGCAGTTACCTTTGCTAACTGAACCACAAAGCTAACTTGACAGCTTTAGCCGACTACTTCACAAAAAACAAAAGAAAGATAGACAAACTTGTAGATCGCCATCTAAAATAGTCACTGTGACTTACCTATTTTCCAAACTACAGCACAAGTTCACGATTTGTAATTAGACGGTCAGAGGAACCAGACTGGTGTTTTGAAAGAGGAGGTTGACACGGCGTTGCTAGGCAACGGGTGCCACGTTGGGCTAAAGGGTTTAACCTGCCTTTAACCTGTTAGCTAAAACGTTAGCTATGTCCAGTGGCCTGTTGTAATACTATTCCTGTTTAATGTTAACATATTTTCTAAGTTTATTATTTTCAATTAGTGGTTTAGAAAATCTTCACTTATCTCAACAGTATTATCATGCATCTTCTTTTGGCAAGACGTTAGATGTAAATGTAGCAAGTAAATTCAGTGATTTTCACATGCACATTTTAGTAAAATGTAAAGTGAAATAAAGGGAAATCTTGAACTGCAGAAAAAGCTACAAACGACAATAAAATGAAATGTAAAGATGTCCTAACAGACTAAAAACCTAAAAGCTGTAAACAACTTACAACCCACTTGCATTAGAAAGTACATTGCAATTAAAAAAACAAAAGAAAAAAAAAACAAAAAGAGAGCAATATTGAAAAACCAAAAGGGAATATATAGGTCATCATGTGTGAGTGTGAGTGTGAGTGTGTGTTGTGCCGTGAAGGTGGAGGTCTGTTCTGTTCAGGTCATAGGAACTGATTGCGCTGCTGTGAAGAGTGAGTCATAAAACAAATTAGCACTAAAGCATCAGCACACTGATGCATCCTGGTCGTAGAGATCCACTGACACAGCAATGTGCCGGTGGAAACAGCACAGTATGCACCAGAAAACCAAATGACCTCTAAAGACATCACCTCTAGTGGTGTGGAACGTCGTTCTGCCGCCTGAAATGACTTTGTCATTAATCTAAACTGAACAGAAACCAGGCTGGGTGATTGCTGGGATGATGTACAGGTTTCTATGCTAATGCATTATTATTATTACACGTCACGAGCTGCAAATATGTGCGCCCACGCACGCACACGCACATTTATAGGCCCGTATGAAAACGGGATTAATAAAATCGTTAAATGAATGTTGCGTTTTCACGCATAAAAGATGATTCTTGATTCATTCAACCATTTCAAATGTCAGCTTGACAGTGAAATCTACAAGCAAATTCAGACTAATAAAAAACGACTCCTAATAGTATTGAAAAGCACAGAAAAGTGGCAGGGACCAGATGGAGGGAGGGGGTTGCAGCGAATCAGCGCAGAAGACTGCAAAGCGCTGGCTGTCACCTCCCCTCATCCGTCGAGCTGTCAGTTGACAGCGGCACACATGAACCTTAGTGCTGCAGACAGAGTTGGATACCCGCTGATTATGCGTCTAAACAACGGCTACTCTGCGTTTTAACTCAAACGGGCAAGAATATGACATGACACCTCTGACATCTCTACGGACTGACGACAAAGCCTAGGAGGGCTGAGCTGTCTGATAAGCTAGTTCAGAGCTACTAGCTAATGTGAGGAGTTAGCTTGAATGCTAATGGTAGCTATCTGCTGAACGGAGTCCGGTTCTGCTGCCGTTACTTGGCTAACGTTGCATAGCTGGTTCGCTAGCGAAGGTTGGAGGAACTAAGGTTAGCTGCTGGTTAAGAGCTTTTATTTGGCAATTGGGCATCATCAATTTGTCATTTTTAATAATTTGTTGAAGACTGTATGATACTTTGTGTTTGATTTTCGCAGGGCTGTACATTATTTTTCTTCCGTACGTTAATTTATTTAACGAAATATATCGTTGATGTCTGCTAGCTAGGAAGCCGTTCGGCTATGCTAACACCAGCTCAGTAAGACCTCACATCGCAGGGGTGCGTAGAGCTCCAGAATAGTCAAGGAAGGAAGAGAGGTGACTTATGATGTGGGCTGAGGAAAGCGGTGGACTGTTAGGCGAAGGAGAGCAGCAGTTTTAGTTTCAACATATCGCATTTTCTTATATTAGTCCCTGTCGAGGTAGGGCCATAGCGTCAGCAAAGCTGTGTGGGACGTTAGATGAAGAAAAGAATTGGGGCACTTTGATTTAAGAGCTGGCTAAATGAATTGTATTGGTATTACTGAGTCGTGAGCTGGTGGTCACTGTGCCAGCTTTAAGGGAAGACACTCTGTCGAGTTTTTCGCACAGACTGCAATAACCAGCCAGTTTACTCAAAGATGGCTTCAGCGAGCAGCATTGCCGCAACTATTGCGAGCAAAACGAAGACCAAGAAAAAACACTTCGTTGCTCAGAAAGTGAAGCTCTTCCGTGCCAGCGACCCTCTGCTCAGTGTGGTTATGTGGGGAGTCAACCATTCGGTGAGTATGACCATCTAATGGCATGTTGATACACAATAATGTCTCCTTCGACCCTTTGATCTGTCATATGTAGCCCTACTTGCTGTCAGCTATCAGCCTTTGTGTTATTGCAGTTGATTGACAAATACGAGATGACAGCTGTCCAGTGGTTTGCCATAGTAGTGTCAGTAGAAATGAGTGACTGGCTGCAAATGTGCTACGCTGCACTCAAACAGCAAATCATTGCTTAGGTTTGGTTTAGTACGCTTTGTACACTTATAGTTTGCATGGTATATGCATGGTTTTGATACGAGCACTAAAAGAGTGTGTGTGTATGTATGTGTGTGCGTGTGTGTATGTGTGTGTCATGTGTATGCTTATGTTTGAGCAGTGAACTCTTCTTGGGCTTCCTGTTGTGCACATGTAGGATAAGCTCCTAGGGCCCGTGTCATGAGAGATCTTCCCATGCAAGACAGCTTATCTCTGCTCTCTGCTCTCTCTCTCTTCCTTTGCTGAATATTTGCACCAGGCCAAAACTCATGTAAACTTGGGAAGCAGAGGACATACAGATATTTCTGTCATCAATACCAAATATTTGGCCTAAACCTTCGATCAGTGTGTTAGATCATTATATATCATTATAACACAAAAAGAGGTGATGTGCCGTCAATGGACTGAGGCATAAAATCTATATAGCTTCAAATTAATTTGCTCTTGCAGTCTTATTAATAATATATAGTCTGTACATATTCTTTACTCAACGTGCTTCTAATAATAATTACACAGTTATTACAGTAAAGCCAGCCCGTTTACTGAAGTTCTTATCTGGTGTTTTAGATTGAAGATAACTGCTTTACAAAGTGTAAACACAATAAGCTGAGCAGTAAGCGAGTAGCACTGTTCATGTATTCCCTCAGAACATTAATGTCTATTTAAGCTATATGTTGGAATGAAATCATTCCCATGGACTAGCTGATGATGTTAGTATATTTTATATGAACTGAAAAGAACTTTGGCCCTTTATGCAGAGTACTCTGCCTACTTGTTCTTCACTCGTGTCTGCAAGTGGTTGTCTTCTTTGGCTTCGTTGTGTGCGGCAGCGGTTAGCAAACAGTATGTCACTGGCTGCTCTAGCAAATTTAGAATGGGTTTTAAGTAAATGAACCAGATAATGTCTGTCTTCAAGAGCCTAATGTTAAGTAAGAGGATTTTACATTGCATAATGTCTTTGTGAACTATGTAACTAAATGGTGTCTGTGAATGTCACTACAAGAGTTGTTTATAGTGAGCATGCATAAAGGGAGGCAACATACTGGTTTTGTCAATGTAACAGTGTCACATCCTCCACACCATGCATTTTGCAATTCCGTTTCCCTTGTGGTAAAAGTTTAGAATATTAATAGTGATATGTGTTACTGTGGTTATGAATATATTCAGGTGGAGTGCTACGGACATTTGTATAGAACTGGAGTTCAGTGCTCTAACTACTTTTTTCTTGGCTGATGCAGACTTCAGTAACAGAACGTTGTAGAAAAAAACATTACTGGCAAACTAATTTCTCTGCTGTTGGCTGTGAGAACCAACACAAAAAGTCTTTATGTACTCCAACCATTAGGACTGTTGTGAAAACTACATTATTGATTTTTAATGAGCAAACAGATCTTTATAAGGAAAATTAACTGGTATTTTTTTCAGCCAATGCTGTAATTTTGGCCTGAAGGTTTGGAGGACTAATCCCAGATGGATTTGGTTTCAAAGCCACACTCTAAGGCTCCAGTGGAGAAACATTTTGGGTTTTAGCTGAATATCTGAGGAGAATCCTTTCACGTGACTGAGCTGTTAATGTTGACTTTGTTTAAAAACAGTGGCAACAAAAAATTGACTTAACTGGATTGGCAGTATGTCTGCCAAATCAGGGAAGGAAGGAGTTGTTGTGGAATAAATGACTTTCTGTATCCCTGTGTTAAATGTTTAGTGTTCATTTTTTTGTGAACAGAATTCTAGAGTCTGTTTTTTATTGTTTTGATTGTTATGTGTTATTTAATGTGTTTTATTTATTTATTTATTCAGGATATTTCCAATTTTCACATTCTGATATCCAAATTATTCACATGAATAAAAACTCAATTTAAAATTTGTACGTGCATTATTATTATTCTATTATTATAACATCATGACTGCAGTTGTCTTTGGTTGGTACGTTTTAATTTGCGACCATGGTCTATTTATTGGGACAGTTTTGCATATGGTCTCATGACATCAGAGACTTTTTCCTCTGACATATTCAGATAATATTGAATTTTCTTTACCTGGGCACCTGCAATGTATGGACCAATGACTTGGTATCTTTTGTCCTCTGCTTGCTGTTTCATTCATTCAAAACCAATTCTAATTACACCATCTCTTTTCAGCATTTTAGCAGTGTTGAAAACTATGTTAAAAACGTTGGTCTTTTGACTTACTCCATATCTTTGTATTGGGAGAAGGAGTCCTTGGATGTGACTGCTGGACACCAGTCAGTGTGACAGAAACACAGTGAGGCTCAGGGATGATAGTGTAATTACTAAACATGTTAGCTTTGTCAGCTTAGCAGTATTTTACTTTTGGTCCAGACTTGAGGGTGGCAGTTTAGTGTGGATTACACATTCTCTAAAGATCCTAGACTGTTATTCTGTATCTAAGCTGTAGTCTGTTGATAAATCACAGTCACCTGGCTATTGTGTTAAACCTGGGGGAGCAACGTAAGTTACACTTTACTCATTAGGTACAGATTTAAATCAGTACTGTTAATTTGTATTGATTTAACATTCACTTTTGAATGGCATTTAAAAATGTCTGACAAATATGAAGACAGATACATGGTCAACTGACTTTGGTTCTCTTCATTATCAGATATGACATTAACTATATATGTGATAGACTGTCAAGAAAACAAAATCATCTCCTTTCATGTGTCTGTCAAGACTGCAAATGTTTCATTTTGATTAAACTTAAAATATGAGTTGAATGGATTGACATCATTGAGATAATCTATGTTTTTGTCCCTGTTTGTCCAGAAGAATGGGTTATCAAAGCTCATATCATTCAATTTTCTGATTCAAATTTTTAAAGAACTGTGTACTAATTGGTCACCGACAACTATTAAATCCTACACAAGTTTGGAGAATCTACATGTTCAAACTGTTCTCTTGGATTGCGTAACACAGAGTGGGGCTGCCGCCAGCACATTTCCTTCTTATGCCTTGGGCTACCTCTCCTGCTGTTTTTCCCATTACATGATAAGGTACTCACTTTCTCATACCACAGGCAATATTAAAATGACATTCAATGCCACGTCACCAGGTTGAGCCACAGAGCTGCTGAGTTACTGCCATAGGGTTTGAATACTGCAGTTTGAAAGTGTTGATGTAACTTTACAGTACTGACTTTGCCAAAGTAACCTCAACTTGTACACTGCAAAGGAATGAATAAAAAGGGAGGCCCTGAGAATGCAATCAGACTGCAGAAGCAACATGCAAACACATGCATATGCTCTGCAAAATGTAGTCCCCACACAGTATTCACCTTGGCTCCTCCTGAAAACCAGACTTATTACAGTGTTATCGCTCTGGGAACACAATGGTGAAGGAACTGATCCTGCTTAGAAGGGAGACTGGGTAGTTAGTTACTTTAGACAATACATAAAGGACACCATTACTACCTCTCTGGTTCAATGAAGCAGAGATGTTATGTAGAGTAATTAAATGGAATGCCAAGATGCTTAGAATAAGACTTTATATGGCCCAGTATGATTAGTGCACTTCAATAGAATCATTCTTGTTTTATGGCTGAAAAAAGGCAATGACATGTGTTTTGAAGTTTCTTTATGTGGCAAAAGATGTGTGGCAGTCAGCTGAAAATATCCATCACCAACTGGTAACCCAATTTTACTTTAATCCTAATACTTTGAAATTTTACCTGCATTCCCCAGAGCCTGAATAGGTTACACTGCTGATGGTTTAAGAGAAATAGATTGAGGCCAAAGCTAAGAAGTTTAATTCAAAGGACATTTCAGTTGTAACCACTGAAGCTTGGCTGATGCAAAAGCTCAAATAAACTAGAGTCTAAATCAATCTCAAACTCATATTTACAAAGAGGTTTTTTAAGGGTAAACATTATCACCACTGAGTAATTTTTTGCCATAGAGTTGTTTAAGTTGTTTCATGCCATAGTGTGTTTTGGTCAGCTGGTCTCATTTGTTACAGCTAATTGCCGCCCTGTTCTGTCAGTGTTTATGGTGACAGAATTTTACTTTGGCCTCCCCCTTTCTCTCTCTCCATTCCCCTCTGCCTCTCTCTCTCTTAAACACCTTGACACTGGATCCATCTGTAAATAGCCCTTCCTCTCCATGCATACACAAAATCAAATACATAATCATGCCCCTACCTATGTAAACTACAACAGCAAATATGGTGTAAGATGCTTAACACCATAGGGAATTATTTATGCAATTTGAAATGGGTAAGAAAACCTGTATTTTCACAGTTAAAAGCAACATTGTGTTAAAACTTTTTTGTGTGCGATTTGGTCCCTCCACAGTTTTGGAACAAACATGAATATTTAGTGGGGTGTTTTTTTTGGGGGGGGGGTCACTGTGTGGTAGTGATAGATTGCACAAGCATTGCACACAACTCAGAACAGCAACATACTAAGCTAATGTAGCCCGAATCTGAGGTAGTATGCTATCAACAGCTAGCCATAATATTCAATGACTAAACGATCCACCTTGCTTACTCAAGTTAGATAGTGCAGCAACTGGTGTTCTAATTTACCCTACAATTTCTGTCGAGCATGACTGAGACTTTATTTAACCTACTACAGGTTAATGTACCAACAAAAACAAAGAAACTGTTATTTTAAGGTTGCACAGTTGCATAATGTTGCCTTTTTGCACTGTGTAACAACATCCTTAAGTCCAGCAGCTTCTAACCTGTTACGTCACCTGCCCCTGTCCCTTTGTAGTAAAGAAGGTAATTGTGTTGAGTTGCATTTCTAAGTAGTTGGCTTTTTCTCATTATAGGCCTAGAAAATTAATATTACTTGCATAAAAATTTATTTTTACTGAGTACAGTAACACTTAAGAGACAGTTTCCAGAAAAACTGTAGAAAAAAAGTAGGGTCCAAGGAATTAGGTCTTTACAATCTCTACTGTTGTGCAAATAGCAAAATAAATGAATAAATGGTTGGGATTTTTCAAGAGGTTGTATAGTTTAGACAAAACTAATGCAAGTCTAGATTTTAAGTCTTTTCATCTCCTTGGGCTTTCTTATGTTAAAGGTTTTCTGCTTTTGTTTGTTTTTTTAAGCTTCACCTCCTCTCTTTCAGCACCTCTGTTATATTTTCCCCATCCTGCAGGGTTATTCTATTTTTTTCATTAACTCTTTTTATTTTATCATGTTAAGCTGCCTCGCTTTGCCCCTCCTTCCCATTCTTTGTTTTCTCTCTTTCTTTTTCCTTTCTTTGCTGTGTCCTGCTTCTCTGTGTGACTCAGAGAAGTTGTGTCTGGTTCTGTGGATTGCATAAGATTGAGATTCTATAAATATCTGCTAGAGTGACCTACAGCTAATACGTGTGATGATTATGGGTGAGGAAAACAGAAAAGCTGGAGCCTTACATCCTGGCACCCTGAGGCAATGACATAGAGAAACTTGTCGAAAGCATCCTGAGTTTGCTTTTGCTTATTTTCAGTGTGTGTTTCCAAAAATCTTTGAACAAGACATATACTTTTTATTTGCTGCTGCATGCATGCAAGCATGTCTGCACATGCCTACTTGTGTATGTGTTTGTGTGTCACCATCAGTACAGAGTCAGTGTGTCACCACACACTCCTTGCCTAAATGCAATGAGACATGTTGCTGAGCAGCTCGATTCACCCAACAAGACAGACCATAGATCATAAGCCTGTTTGTTACTCAGTCAGTCTAAACCACTATATCCTTTAATAGCTGGCCTTTCATAGCTTCACAACTGACTTGCTGAGCTGTCTGCATGTGGGTATGTACGTGTTGATGACAGCTATAATTTTTGTTACCTATTTCCACCTTAGCCATTAGTCATGTCATGTTTTAACATGGGTTCGAGCATGTCTGTTGTAAGGAGGTGCAGACACTAAACAGTGTCTGTCTTAGCACTGTTTAGTTTGAAATAGATCTGGGCAATATGGCCAAAAATAGGATCACTAAATTTTTCTCTAAATTGATATGCATCATGACTTGTAATTTAATTATTATTTTACTGGTTTGAAGAGTATCTGGATAATAACTGAGATAGCATGAAGAAACCATGGGATTCATTAGTTTAAAGTATAGCTTATTTTTAAAATATCAACATAAAATCCAACACTGTAATGGTAACATTTGAGTTTGTGAACATGCTTTGTCTGTTTTAACAAAAAATACAGTTTAGCTTACCGTGTAACTCATTAAAATAATGATATGATCTCTGGGAAAGCACCTTTTAGATGATGGAAATGTTTTGTTGTGTTTCCTGACCCATCTTGATTAGCATCCACCGACGGCACAAACTGCCAACTGTCTTAATCTGCACTGTCACTTTTGAGACATCCAAACAACTTCCATATATTTTCAGTTGCGTTACCTTTTTTATAACAATTTCCCTAGCTTTGCAGGACAACAAAAGTTCCCTTTGAGCACCTAATGAGATTAACAAGTTCTGTGTGTTTTATAAAACTAATTTGTCGCAGATTAAGAGAGGACAGTAAGTATATACTTACAGATTGTCTGAAGGCATTGTAATCTGCCCGTTCACTAAGTTTTTGATACATTGATTTTTTTGTCTCTCTTTTGTTGCACTCATGGATAATGAGCATTGTCATTCTTAGCTGCTGTAAAGTAATTCTACGATGTGTTTCATTCTCTTCACTTGGGGCTGTGCACTGACATTACACTGCTGTCCACTGTCTGTGTACAACTGACATAACCCATAGGCCTCCATACATTTAACAGGTAGCATCACATAAGTGTTAGAAAGCCAAAGCAGAGTGGCAGAAGTAACTTGTTTGCCCTTTATTTTTTAGTGATTATTTTTCCTCCTTTGCAGAGGGCATTTGTTTTCCTCAATGGGAGGAAACGGACCTGTGTGTAAATGTGCAAACCTGCAGACTGACTTGCTGTTGTTGTGCTAATTTCTAATGTATGAAAGGCTGTTTGTACTTTCAATATGAAGAAAAAACATGCAAAGCTTAACATTGTTATCATAATAAATGTTTTTGCAATCCCCTAGTGAGATGATTTTGTCAACTAGCCCTAGTTTGAAAACTCTTGGATTCCATTGTAATCTATATGGGTGCAAACTTCTGAATCATTGATGCAGACACATATTTGCTTTTTAGTTGGTTCTTATCAATCACAACCTGATTACCCCCATCACAGACTCCTTTCCTGGAAAAAATCAAGCAACGGCAGCCTGTATGTTGTACAATCCTTGAATACCAGTGATTTGTTGTATTGCTGGTATTCAAGGATACAATATATAATTAGGCATTGCTGACCTTGTTGTCTATGCTAGCAGCCGTTATTCTGCATTTTGCTGCATGTGCAGGAGGAAAACACTGTCATGTGATGCGTGTTATCAGAAGTGTCGGTCTGGACAGAAAGCATTTCTGAAGCTTTGCTAAAACGCTTGTCCAGATGGCAATCGTTTTTGTAATAAATTGCTGTTAGAAATTGAAAATGTGTAAGTGTCAGTGTCTTTCTCTTGCACTTGCACCGCACACACCAATGCAGTAATCTTTCTACCTTTCCACTGCTCCACTTATATCATCTGTGTGGCCTCATTATGGCTGACCCCTCCACATTGTGTTTTTGAGCAGAGGGAGGAAAGGGAGTAAAGGCTACCCCTGACACTGAAATAGTCAAAGTTGCTCCACTAAATTAGGTCAAAGACAGACTCTGATGGTCACATTTTTTGTTAAATTGTGATGGCTGATAATTGTATTTGGTTTAAGCAGAAGATATACTGAGAATTTAATTAAAACCTTCTTAGGGCATTTAAGTACTGCTAGCCCAGTGACAACATTTACTGTAGATTAAATACTTTTTTTCTGCCCACTTTGTTTTGTGTTCATTCATATTTATGGGCTTGCCAATAAATCCTTGATACACACACCCAGATACCATTGTTGTACTATGATAAGGGCTCTCCACCTAAAAGGGTGTGAGTTGGATGCCATCATGCACTGTATTCTTTATATGGATATTGTTAAAACTGCTGCACACTATGAATGGTTCTGGGATTCATAAGAGGTCAGGTGATGATGTAATAGCCTTGGTACTGGTCAGTGAAAGGTCAAGTCTTGACTAATACAGTCTATTACAGCTATATATGACCATAGTTTCTCACTGTCTGATTGTTAAAGGGCAATTATCGATTTTGCTGGATGTATTTGCACTACATATTATCTTATTTATTATATTATGCCAGTACATAACTTGAATGAAGTTTGGTGGATTGTCTTTTAAAGCCTTTTCTTATGACTTAAGTGACTAATATCATCAATCAGTAGAACACTCCGTCAATACAATAATGTGTGTATATTACTTGGGAAAGCATTTGAATGTGTATGCTGTTGAGTTTTGAAGCTATCTTTGTATGAAACATGTACCATACACTTCTGTGCTGCATTATTTGAAACAGATTTTTCCAAATTCATATTCTCTCAGAATACGACCTATATATATTGGTTAATTGCATGCTCAGTCTGTCTTGAAGAAAGCATAGCACAAGCACAACGATATCTAGTTGTCATTTCTAGAACACTGGCTTTGATGACTCCAGTGGAAAATGTGTTGCAAAACTTTCTAAACTCTACTGTTTATCTTCCAGTTACGATTTGTCTTTTAGGTCATGTTTGTCTGAAAAGTTTGCTCCTCTTCTGAGATGATAAATCTCCCTTGTTGTCTGTTGTATCTCTTCTATTTGAACTTTTTATTAAAATTTTTATCTTTTATTTATTAAAAAATATGTTTAATAAATTTTTAAATAGTAACGGTTGTTTCGTTGACTTCTGCTTCCCTGGAGATATGAGGAAACCATGAGCTATACACACTAAAAAACAATACTACACTTAATGCTGAAGTTTGTATTGGGGCAACACCCTCAACAGAAACCAGCCTGATTCAGCTTGAAAGAACTGCCACATCCCTATATTGACTTTTCATACTGGTAACACATTCAAGTTGCAGCTTGCCAGCCATTAATTGAGTTATCAGAAATGACAAAAAGATAAGAAAGATGACATCATTAGGGCTGGGTATTGGTACTCAATACCTTATAAGGTATTGACCAAAATAAAGCATCATCAGGCAGCATTGAAACTTACTTAGTTGAACAAAAACTGCATTTAATCTTTTTGTGCCCAGAAAAAAATGACTGTTGGTTTTCTCACACCCAGTCATCACAAGCATTTTTTTATTTACTGTATTTGCTATTGGTCCACTAGGGCAGCAGCTTTATCCAATACAGTCTGTGGTGTGGTGAAGTTGAGCATTGGTGAGGTGGCAGTTCACTGTGTGTCAAGATGCCAAAAAAACATTAGAAATTGTGACTGTTTTACACGCCTGTTGTGTTTTGATAAAATGCATAAAATAGAGCAAAAATAATTACAGGAAAAACTTGGAATAGGAGTTACATGATAAAGCATATGATGTATTTCACATGATGGGTGTTGAATGAAGAAGAATCAAAAATGTATCAAATAAAGTACACTTATTAATTTCAGTATTTCTCAAAGTGTACTGAAATTGATCCTTTTTTTTTTCTAACAGTAATTAGCCCTAAGGGTTATTTGTTAATTGTCACATTTCTCTTTTAATGCTTCACATCTTAGTGGTATGCCTGGTTAGTTTTTTTTCTTTTTTTCTAACTTCAGGGAAGTTTTCTTCCCAGTTTAATTATTTTCATTACTCTCCTATATCCTGAGCTTGATACATAATGACCCTGTCATTTTTAAAACCCTGATTAAGATAAAAAGGTAAAAGGAGTTTCAAACTTACTGCTGTCAACACTATCAGTGTTCTGTGATCTGTTTTTATATCTGTCATAGTTCAGAGAGATAAGGCATTACCATGCTGCTGACAGAGCACACTCACTTCACCAACTTCCTGTCTAATGGAGCAACAGCACACACTTGCTTCATTCTAGGCCGGAAAACCAGTCTTTATCACCATGGAGACAAACAGGAAGTGGTTGTGTGAAATTTGTCTGCAAGTTTGATAGCTGCAGGAAAAATGAGCAGATATGCTAGAGGCATCTGATAAAAATAACATAAGAACTACACTATATTCAAGATAGAAATTATGACAAAAGCCTTAAAAGCCCAAAATAGAAGTACTGCATGCTATTTAATGTAAATCAGACACTCCAGAGGACCATAAAGTAAAGTAAAAGACAGTGAAAACATCAGCACCAGGGCAATGCCACCATGTTAAAAATCAGTGCTGTATCCTATCCAAAACAAAAGTTCTAGACAGCAGTGGCTGTCAAAAGCATTATCGTTAGAAGTAGCCTTATATAGTCATACCCACTTTGACTGTCACTCATGCTGTCTTTACAGTTTTTTAGTGCAGGAATAGGAACATTTGCCACTAAAACATCAGTATAAACATGAGGGAAGTAGGGTTTGAGGATATTTTAAACTGATTGTGACTGTTTTCTGAGTCTACTCCAGGGAACTATTTTATTTTTATCTAACAGTTAATTTCACCCCATTTTTATGTTTGCTCATGTGTATGTCAGTTATTTCCATTGCTATGATATTTTATTAATATTTATTAATATTCAGCACACAGGAATACTTGCTGATGTGCATGTGTGCTTAGTAAGATCTGGCATTGTCTCTGTCCTTGTGTGAAGCACAGCTTTGTTGATTAGGCGACATCTCCCACTGAGTACCCAGGATTCATCTTGTGCAATAGCATCACTGTGACGTTTGTGCCTGTCACACCAGGGCACTGAAACATACTCAGATATGGCATCTGTGGACTTGTACCCTCTGCTTGCACTGTCTCTTTAATGCCCTCCTTTCCATATTTTTCATGCTTTCTTGTCTTTTCAAATATAATTTCTTCTGATTTTTCTCTATCTTTATCTCAAAGTTTCCTTCCTAAAAAAAATTAAATCTTACCCGATGTTAATTTACCTTCTATTAATGGATGCCCAGACTATGTTCTAATGCTTCTTTTCTTTTCTTTTCTTTTCTTTTCTTTTCTTTTCTTTTCTTTTCTTTTCTTTTCTTTTCTTTTCTTTTCTTT
>JAPZDY010000013.1:12003099-12020882 GCA_029783645.1 Ctenochaetus hawaiiensis | reverse complement strand
ATCCTTCTCCTCCAACTTCCTACCTTCCTCCATCGTTCTCAGTTCCTGGCCCAGCTGAAGCTCATGGACTACAGTCTGCTGGTGGGGATCCATGATGTTGAGCGGGCCGAGCAGGAAGATGTGGAGAGTGAGGACAACGAAGCCGAGGAGGAGGGGGAGAGCGACGGTGGGGGAATTGGAACTCCCCCTGACAGTCCCAGCAACACCCTGGACAGCACCAAGCCTCTGTCACCTGGGGAGTTTGATCCCACTATTGACGTCTACGCCATCAAAAGCACTGAAAGTTAGTAGCCACATGCATGTGTTTTCCAGACTTATAATTAAACTCCTACAAATGGAGTGCTGCATGAAATATCTGAATAGTAAATACAGTACTGAGAGCTCCCCCTGCTGGGTAATGTCACTCTTATCCTAGCTGTCAAACCTGCTGCTGTCAAAAACGTCTGAAGGATTTTGTTTGTCTTGTTTGACAGTGCCTGATTTTTCCTGAGGACACTGTGCAAATATATGCATTCTTATTCAGGTTAAATTTGTTTTAAATCCCAGCTGCTCCCAGGAAGGAGGTGTACTTCATGGCTGTCATAGACATCCTTCAGCATTATGATGCCAAGAAGAAAGCTGCCCACGCCGCCAAGACTGTCAAACATGGGGTGCGTAGCCGCATACGAGAGCTTTTTAAATAGTTCAGTAAAAGGAAATATGTGTGGTGAATAACAGTCTTCTGTGTGTCTCCACAGGCCGGAGCAGAAATCTCCACGGTGAACCCAGAGCAGTACTCCAAGAGGTTTTACGATTTCATCACCACCATTCTGTCATAGCCTCCAGGAGCAACAGGGGGTACAGAGGCACATGGGAAAGGCAGGGCAAGCAAGGAGTGGGGCGGGGAAGAGAGGTGATGGAGAGGAAAACCATCGAGAGGCTGAATTAATAAGGTGCTGTGGTGGCTTTGTATCACTCTCCCTCACCCATTTTCCTCATGCCTCCCTGTTTGTTTGTCTCTCTCTTTCAGTGGGGAGCCACGCTCTGCAGCTAAAAAAACCATCATTCGTTTACATTTAACCTCTCCTCTGTTGAGTTTTGTTCTTGTATTACTTTGGATGATAAGGGTGTTGAAAGCAAGTGTCCAAGTTATTACATTTTTTTTTACATAATTTGTTTTTTTGTCTGTATGGTTGTTTATGTGGGAATATGGCTTTTTTTTATTGCCTCTAATACAGCATCCAGAACCCTGCATTTTTTAAATTTTGATGTTTGCATTTGTCTTTCCCTTATGATGTTTAAGGGGAGGGTAGGGGGGAGGTAATGATGTGTACAGTGTGAGGACAAGGGGGTGCAGAGGTGAGATTGCAGCACAAAACGGGGTTCTGCTTTCATAGAGAAGGCGTAAGCGAGATGAAATGTGGAAGTTCATGTTGAGCCTCGCCTAATGCAATTGCTTCATTTCAGGAAGAAGGAAGCAGTCTTCCAATAGGCCAACAGCCAGACCCCCACCCAAATGCTATACAAGTACTCAGCCAAACAAATCTTCCTATTTGGCTTCTCTATCTCTCACCCATTTAATGCCTCCCCTCCCCCTTACCGGTCCTCTACGTACAGTGTCCAGGTAATCCCCTTGCCACGCACTCAAACACTTCTCATCGGCTGAGATGAGTTCACGTATTGCAGTAACTTATAATTCTTGTATTCAGCACTAGTTGCACCTCAGTGGTTGTCAGTGCTTTGTCCCTTTTGCTTTGTCGTGATGCACATCGACTTAAGGGAAGGATACGTACCTTTTTGTTTCAAATGAGAAGAGAGGTTTGAGCACATGTTGCATTTACTTGCATTCACTCTGAATACATTGGGCATTGTTATATAGGCCTTGTTTCTGTTTCTTTGGCAAGGAATGACCCCAAAGTCTTGTGTGGCTGCTGTGATTTAGAGTAGGTCACTCCTTGTTATAGCTTCATAAAAAAAGGGTGTTATACTGAAACATCGACAGCCCTTGATTTTCTGTTACCATCAGCACCTTATGAGTAAAATCAAAAATGTTGCACTTTCATTCCATTCGTTACTAGAGGTTAGGAGCTCTTGTTCTGTTACATGCGCTGCAACAAAGAGGAAAAGGAACTCTGCTTTTTTAGAACTGAATCTTTAGAGGCCTGATTTTAAATCCTGCTTCCTTTACCACCTCTCACCTGGGGTTACTTCTAACTGTAGGGATTGGTTGGGAAGAATTTACCGCATCAGTTAGCGTTGGAATAAGGGGTTCTGTTTACAGAGCTCTTGTAAACTAACCTTTCCAAATCTCTTTTAAAAGTACTCTATGGTGTTGTGGTAGTAGGGTTTGGGACCAGGCAACAGTGTGACTGTGCTCATGCATTCAGGGCAGACAGAAGACTGTTTACCTCCAAGCATCGTACCAGCACACACCCAGTAATGGCGAAAAATGTGTGTGTGTGTCAGTGTTCAAAACTTGTAAAAGAAGGGGTGGGGTGGGGGAAGAAAGGGGAGGAAGGAGGTTGGGAAGAGTAGCTGAAGACATTAAGATACATGTTGTTAAGTCATTAACGCCATCAGCATTGTTCTCTTCTCTAACCTCAGCTGTGAGTCAGTTATTTGTCGTTGTTTGTGTTTGGTTGTTTTTTTTAAAATGGTTTATCTGTGTTTGAATTTGGCAGTTTTATGAATTGATGTGGTAATTTTTTTGTTTCTGTTTGACATTTTTCTTTTTTTTTCGTTTGTATATTTTGCACAAGAGGAAAGGAACCAAATGTTACGAATACGACCCCAATTAATTGATACGGTCTTAACAAGGGAAATGCAATATACCTGTATGTAAGTGAGAAAAAGCTGTTGTGCGTGTGATGTTGTGTATCACTTTAGAATAACCAGCTTCAGTAAAGTTGTTCTTCTTGACTATATCTTACCCATGCAAAAAGCTTCCATCACAACATGTTTGTTTGGATATCATAGATTATATTCACATTTATATTTTTACATTGGATTTTAGTCATGAAATATAGTTGTATTTAAAAAGGAGCCACCCTTAGGAATGAATGATGGTGTTGTGGTAATTGAAGAATGATACTGCTTGAATTTATACAATGCTTACTATAGATGTACTTTAAAAAAAAAGTCATAAAAAAAATTGCATGTCACAGGACTAAGTTTCCTTTTCCCTAGTCTGTGTTGTTGGCTGTTCAGGTTCTCGTTGTGTCCCTACACTTTAACCAGATATGTGAGCTGTTCAGCGTAAAATAATCCCTACCATGCTTTAAATAACTGTTTTTCATTGTATACACTGTGCAAGATGTGTGCCTTTATACTCCAAAATTATTTAATTTTATATTTTGTAATCTTTTTTTAAAAAAACAAAGGTAAAAGGTTATTTTAATATTAGGGTGTTTACTTTGACATGCATTCTTTTAAACCCCCCTGCTCAACCTTCCTCAACCCGGAAACCTCTGTGTTTAGATGTGTTCATATTATTAGTCGGTCAAACAAAACCATGCAAATGATTGTGTTTTGAAAAAGTGAAATTAAATATGGTGGATCGGTTTCAGTTCTGTAAATTCAAGTCCATAATTCAGATTATTCAGTGTGTGCGTGCGTCCCTCTCCTCCGCCTTTAAGGTGAGGTGGCGTCCGCTGATATTAACCCCTTGTTCGTTTCACGCTAGCTCCGCAGAACGTGCGTGCGTGTGTGCAAGTGCATTGTGGAACGTGCGTGTGTCGTGATTGTGTTTTGTCGTGCTCGTACTCGCTAACTGGCGGCTCTCTGCATTGCAGGAGTCTGTCAGCCTCCTCACCACATTTACCCGCTAACAACACATAGGTCACATTTAAAGAATGTGATTTTTTTGAAGTGCTTGTCCAAAATTTCACTCACCCTCGACTTCTATTAATTCCTGAAACAGGTTAATGTTCTCTTGCCTCCTTGCCTCCTGTTTTTGTGTTACCGAGATCACATGCGTGTTATCAGGGAGTTAATGAGCTTATAGTTCATCCTAGTCCGTGGATAGTTGATATTTCTGTGTTCTTTCACTATTAATGGGCTGTTTTGTTTCTATTGTCGCGTGGCTCATATTGTAAATAGGTTGTGTCATAAAGAAAACAAGGAATGAGGGAACACAATCACCTTCTAGTCTGCTTCGCTCTGTTTAGCCCTGGAGGCTTCTCTGTAGTCAGACACAAGCAAGTAGAAAACAGAGCTGTGCATGCTGGGAGAATGAGTCTTTTTTTTCGTTTTGTTTTTGGGAATATGATCTCTGGGTCTCATGCGAGGAAGGCGGTGACGAGGCCAGACTTAAACAGATGCAAATTAAAGACGACAGTAACACACGCGCCCTGCTGCTGTACCGTTACATGAATCCTCGCTTTTGTGACTTCTTTCATGAATGAACTCCTTCAGCCGTCAACCCCACCCACTGGTCAACCTGCTGCGTCTGTTAACTTGCCAAAAGCATCTTTCAGCAGTCAGAACTACTCCCATACGAGCTTGAAGAACATTGTGTATCGGATGTTGTGTGTTTTATTTTTAAATGAAATTAGTTTTTGTTTTGTTTTGTTTTTTTACATGTATTGGGAGATCGAGCTAAAGCGCGCGTCGCTCTGTGAACACGTCCCAAAAAAGAGCCCCTTGTGTTCATTTGGTTTATCAAGTGTTTAAGTTTGATTTGACAAATGCAAATGAGTGGAGGCCAGGCGAGATCTGCAGAGCTGGAGATATTTCTTTCGGCTTCACGTTTCAAAATCTACAAATCTCTGGAGGAAAAAAATAATACTGAAAGAATCTGAATCATTTAAATTTGCATGCGGACGTCAGTTCACAGCAGGCCAGGAAACATCCCCTCCTGCGATCGAGCTTTGGTCTCACAACAGTCCCGAGGACTTTTAGACCGCATCTAAGAGACTCAAGCAATGGTTAAAGAATTACTGTGTGTGTACGTGTGAGTGTGTGTTTATTGCTGTCTGACAATGGTTGGTGAGAGTTCCCTTTCAGTGGCAGAGAGGCCAAAATGTTGATGTATGTTTATTGTTCTTCACATTTAATGATGATAATAACAATACACTCCATTCCATAAGCGTTCACTCAAACCAATTAAAGCACTTGTTCTGCTTAACTCAAAGTCTTTTTCTGATGTTTTTTTTTTTTTTTTTTTTTTACAATTGCATGTCCCATATTTATCTCCCCATTATTAAATGTTTATGTTACAAATAATGCGCTACATTTAACATAGCATATTTCTGCACATTTCTCATATTAGTTTAGTGTCTGCTTAGAAATAAGAAATCACTTTGATTCTTGGGACATTTAGAAGAAAATTAGCTTTGTGGGCTCCAGTTGTTTGTGTAACCGTATGATATAATTGCCCAGAAAAAAAATGATTTATTTATTTGTTTGGTTGTTTATTTTTATTTTGTTTACTATTTATTTATCTGCTGTTTTGTCCCGCATCAGTCTGGTCTAATAATCAGCTGTTGTATAATCCTTTTCAGTTCAAACAAACACTTGAAGTTATAATGTAATTAAACTTGGAGATAAAACACATACATAAAAACGAGAAATGAACGACAGCGAAAAACGAAACGGTTTTGAAAATAAGTGTTTTTTTTATTTCAAATCCATTTTTCGTTACAATAATGAACGCAGACGAGGTTTGTTTATTGATAGCAGTCATTTCAAGAGACAGTCGCGCTTTGTTATTACACACAAAAATGCCACTAGAAAAAGGGAAATGTTCACATCTGGTTCCTGTTTAGCTATAAAACAAAAAAGTCGCAGGCGCTAAATTTGTTGCATTTGTATCATTTAGTCACTTAAACAAAAAACAAAACTAAGAAATCCGGCTGCTGCAACACGTCTAACAGTCTCACTCATAATTAAATGCAGCTTAATTTGAGATGCAGTTTCTATGAAAGGACTACACAAACACACAACCGATACGAGGCGTGAAAGAAAATGTGTTCTTCATTATTGAAAATTAAAAAAACAGTATTGTCATTCTGTCTTTTTCAAAGACACGCAAAATATTAAGTGTAAAATGACATCATTTTATAAATAATAAAATCAGTTGCAGTTTGACTTCACAGGCGGCAGAAAAATAAGAAATATTTAGATTTTGAAAATGGTGTACAGAGGACGTGCATTAATGCTTTTATTAGTCATTAGTTTTTTAATTTATACAGTCACTCGCTTTTGGTGGAAATAAATTAGCTTGCCATTTTAAGCTTGTTGTTTCCTCTAAATGCCTCAGCTTGTTGCACAAGTTTACATCAGTGACTTTCCTTTAAACACTCATATGTTTCACATTTGATCCATTTAGCCTACAAACAGTGTCCCTAACGTAGCCTTTAACAATATCAACCGTATCTTTCACTTATTGTAATGCACGCAAGAATAATCACAGTGGTCACATTTACATCATATCATTTTTTATAAGCGTATATGATGCAATTAATATGAATTAATTTTAATATTTAGAAAAATTTTTAAAGACACATTTCCATTCGACACCAGTAAAACTAGAGTAAAGAGGAAGTTCTTGGTCTAACGAGAGGTCAGCCGTTACACTAAATGCAGGCTATTGTTTCTGCAAAACACTTTGTTTCACAGTTGGTTAAATTCCATCGTGAGGCTATCGTGCAGGGCAGTCTGCACAAAGGAGAAATCGGACTTGTGTTTTCGATCCTGTTTTTCTCTGATTTGTCAAACGTGGAATATAGCCTACTCATTTTTATGGGCTACTTCCATAAATGCAACTCTGTTATGTAGGGTGTTTGTTTATATCAACCTAAGGTATTGAGGTCATAATTTTGTTTATATTAAAAACAGTGTCAGAGGAAACCAAAGCCTGGTTCAGCTTACCGGAGAGACAACATTTACATTGTAGAAGTTGTAAAGTCGGATTTTTGTAAGAGGAGGAGGGGCGGCGGCAGCTGCAGCCGCAGCACGTTCAGATCTCCGCTGCAGCGAGAGGCGGAGGCTCATTTGCACCGTCGGTACAATGTGGGGAACAAGCAGAGACAAACCAGCAGACAATACGCAGTGAGCGGCTCGCCATGTGCGCTGCAGCTGCTGCACACGCACACACACGAACACACACAGCTGAGCTGCAGTAAGGAGACGTGGCCGCCAGGAGGCAGTCTGACCCCTACGAACCACATTACAGACGTCATTATAGCAGATCATACCGTGTCTGTTTCGTTTGGAATGAGAAATGAGGATGTGAAGCAGCTACCTATCTGTCGAGAAATGCTACTTTGAATAAATGAAAACTCAGGTTCAAATCCATGTGTCAAAGAGCTTCCAACCAGCTGAAGTGTCTCTGAGCAAAACACCAACTCCCCCTCTCATGGGTTGCAGCTTTGTGGCTGAACCTGACCTTTGACCTCTCTATGGTGGGCAAAAAAAATAGGTTCTATGAAATGTCACATTGGTAGTGAATGTCTTACTCAAGAGGTCTCAGAGGTGTGAGATCATGCTATATAGAAAATGCTGTCTATATCTTTCCTACTACACAATTACAATATATAATACAATAAAAAAGGTGGAAAACTGCTGTTTAATAAAGAACTTAAATTTACTGCAAAGTAATATGCATGATACGTCTTCATGTGAAGATTCAGCAGGAAGTGTGAGCGAACATCAGGCTGGCTGGTAGTTCTCTAACCGCTCCAACAAGACCTCTGAGTAGCCAGGGGAGTAGTACCTGAAACAACCCACACACACACACACACACACAAAATGTGTTTCATCCTGAAGAATATATTGTCCTTTAACAATAGCCTTACATCCAAATAGTGTGAAAATTTCCTTGAATTTTCTTTATACAAACCCAGTTTTAACCTATCTAATTATATTTGCTTAGTTAATTTATATTGTAAATTGATTTTAATAATGTATTTTTCCTATCAATTTTATTGTAAATTATTGTGGCTAATTTTATTCTCAAAGCATAGCTTTAGCTAACAGTGATAGGAAATACTGTGTGGAGAAGAAAAAAATACCAAAAACTGGAGTAATTCATCACACAGCTTTCTGAGCTGACTGGTCACTTCTAGATAACTGTTTACATATACATGTTTATGTGGGTGTGGGGAGAGAAAACACACCTGACTATCTCTTCAGGGAAGCAGCTGTTGATAGAATTGATGTGCTCCTGTAGAAGGGAGCCAGGCTCAGCTTGAATCTCCTGCACTTTCTTCAGCCCCCCGCTGGTCACAAACAGACGACGAGCCTTACTGTCATGAGGCAGCACCTTTGGAGGTAGGAAACACAAAGTGTATCGCACAAATATAAAATATAAAATCTGAAAAAAAAAATGATTGGTTGATTCAGGTTGTGACTCTGGCAGTGTATTCACTCACCTTGCTGAACTGACCGAGTACGTGTTTGAGGATGTTGCTTGGAGCATCGTAGAGGAGGGGCTCCAGACTGGGCAGGTAGGTGCACTTCTGCAGGATGCTCTTCAGAGCCTTCTTACACTGAAAAGAAGAAGAGGACTTAAATTTACGACTTGTACAATCAAACCTTTCCCCTTCCACTTTGGTTTTTGCCAAGTGACCTTTACCCTGACCTTTGATACCTGTCACTCAAAATCTCTCCATCTATGGCTTTAAAAAATTATCTTGCCTCTTTTAAATGCATATAAAAATTCCTCTTAGTTAGATCAACATTTTAATATTGATATTAATAATACTGATATTTCTTAAAGTTTTCCATTATTTATACATTTGTGTAGCTATATTTAAGGGTTTATTAAAAGCATAGGAGAACTACAACTGTTGTAATATGACCATTACAAACACTACTGATATTGGTCATTAAAAAAATAAATTAAATTAAAAATCCAAAATTTTTTGTTTTTGCAACAAAAAAGGGAGTGAATCATGTTTTGCATTGCTTCAGGTCTCAGCAGACTGAATGCACATCGGCCTGCAGAGCTGCAGGTCTCACTTTGGCCTGCAGGTCCTCTGAGCTGCTGGCGTCCGTGTAGAGCTCCAGCAGTTTGGGCAGCAGGTTAGCAATGGCCACTGCCTTGGCATGTTCAGGGGTGTGATGGCCTATCTGGCCGATGGACCACGCTGTTGCCGCCTTGATGTGATGTTCATGTTCCTCGAGCAGACACAGGGCCAACTGGGGCACCCCCTACAGGACAGGAGGGTCTGGCTCAGTTAATATGACCTACATACTGGACCTGAGGAGAATTTTCTCTGATCATATTGTTAATTTTGGCTTGTTGAGAGGAACCAGAAAAGAAATTAACAACCACACACATACACACCTTGGAGAGAATGACTGCCATGGCGAGGTTCTCACTGTGAGCTGCTACATATCCCAGCATCATGATCCCTGGCAGTCGCAGGTTTCCACGACAATTGCCCAAATAGTCCACAACTGCTGCCATGCCACCACAATTTACAATTAGCTGGGACAGCTGGAAACACACACACACACACACACACACACACACACAGATGCATTACTTCATGGCCGGCCCTGCAGATTTTTCCTACAAGTGTTGGAGTGTGTGCACTACCTCTGGTGTGTGTTTCACCACCTCCCTCATCAGGGTGGCAACGTTCTTCCTGACATACTCATCTGGATCTCTGAGGCAGGTCACTGCTGCCGGGAAGATCTCAGCCTCTACCACCATCTCTGCCAGGCTGACCGAGTGTTTACTGATCTGACTGAGGGCTGAGAACACCTGCCTCTGAATGGAGACGGAAACATGTTGCAATTACTTCAAGGCTTTTTTTGCAAATTCAATTACAGCTTTATTTTGTGCATTTCTAGTGAAATGCCACTGTTTTTTGTGAAACATTAGCAAGCTCTAGAATCACTAGAAGAATTATTTGGACTTAGTTTAATGAACTGTCATTTTCTACAAATCTGCATGTCAAAGTTAATATTTAATATTTTGTCTAGTTGTCAAAAAGAAATACAAATGGAATTTCCCAATATTTTCTCAAGAATAGGTGCTACATTTTGCTCAAAAATGTGTCTTTTTAAAAAGTTTTTACAAGTCCAAAAAGCATGATTGTGTTGCTGGGAAGATCTGTAAAATGTCTATTCATCCACCTTTTTGCAAATTTTCACATTACTGATAATCTATATAATTTCCTTAGTAAGGTTGAGTTACTACAATGGTAAAGTACAAAGTGTTTCGATTTTTAAACCATGCTGTAGAATGTCCTACTTGAAGCAAAGAATTATTTAACTGTGTGCTTTCAAAAAATCAGTGTTGAAGGCAATTTTTCTAAATCATTAATTAAGTTAAAATAAATTCACAACATATTTCAAAAGTTAGCCTCTTTAAGAGATTCGTTGAAAAGGGAAATGAAGGGAAAAGAGAACAAATATGTGGAGAAAGAACATTAACATGAGACAGAGTCTAACCATAGAGAAAAAAAACAACAACATGAATTCATGTAGACAGTATCTCTGTTGAGTGCTTGTTTTAAAATAAAAATTTCACAAATCTGTAAAGGGTCTTTTTAGAATGATTCTTTGAAGTAATATTATATTATGTGATTTTTATTTTGATAGGGGGATGTAACAGAGGGGAAAGCATTAATGACTGTGTTTATATTGTATCTATTTTTTTTTTTTTTTAAACTGAAAGCTTCAATATTCACAACAATAGAGGGAACAAAAAACTTAAAAATATGAAAATGAAAATTTAGCATATTTTAATTTGTTCTAACTTGGCAAACACTGTCATAAGGCTTCTAACATTTAGCGTAGAAAATAATCTTGATTTTAAAAAATGATCAGTTCTTGTGATGTGTTTCTAAAAAATCACCACAAAAGGTGTATCTTTCATTTCTACCATCATACATGGTCAGCTAAGCAGCTTGTTAAAATGAGGCTGTCCTACCTTGAGTTTGGCGTCTGGATTGAGGATCATCTGTGCCAGATGTGCGATGGCACCACTGTCCACTACGGTGTGGGCCAGCTCTGGTGTGTGTTTGGAAATGTCACTGAGGGTGGAAGCTGCGATGCGTTTGAGGGCCATCTCGGGCTCCAAAAGACACAACACAAGCAGGGGAACAGCACCCGCATCCACCACCGACTGAGACAACGCTGCACAGTGATGGAACAAGGTGGGAAAAACAGAGGCATGAAGGTAATGGAAGGGAGGGAGGAAGCTCATAGAGATCTAAGCATGACAGTGTTCCTTTCTTACATGCATTGTGTCGTGCGATAAAGCCCAGAGCCCAGGCAGCAGCCTCCTTCACCCCAGGGTCAAACTCCTCCAGGCAGAGGACCAGAGCATCAACTCCCCCACAGGCCACCACAGCCTGCGACAGCTCGGGGGAGTGTTTGGCAACTGCACGGAGCACAAACGCTGCTGCCTTCTTGTAGAACCTCTACAAGCAAACATACAAAGATGCACACATCAACTGTTAGGGCCTGAATTAAAAATTTAATCTATAGTAGACTTTTATCACTTGGCCTATATTGTTTAATAAATTGATGACAAACCTCCATGTTAAGTCTGCAGTGATATTAATTTTTGCATATGTAGTTTGTCTTTAAATAATTAATGTCTTAAACATGCACCGTGATTCAGTGTTTTCCCTCCACAGTTAAATTATCCTAAACTGTTGGCTTTAATGTCTCATAATGGGTTCATTTCATGCTGTATGTGTAAAAAAATTCAAAAAATAGGACAAATGATCAAATCAAGCATTTTTTTTCCCTTAATAAATATTTTTTCATTTCTTCTGATCCGAAAATTCAATCAACACAGAATTATTTAAGTTGTTACACTGGGCTTTTTTCCCATTTGAGAAAGATGACAAAATGTACAAATGACCATAAGAAACTGTTATTACACCTAATAAGGGAATGTGTTTTATATTCCATACTCCTTTAAAAACTGAATGTCTTTATTTCTTTTGCCAAAAACGTAATTTACTAATAGAGGAATTTATTACATAACATATATAAAATTGGGATTTTGGTCAGTAAGACTGCAGAGAAATCTAACTCTCAAAGAGTGGTCATAAAAAAATATGTTAAGACATGAGGTAATCAGCAGACTTAACATTGTTCAGTATATATTTTTGAGTTGATTAAATTTGGGTCCCCAACAGGCTATTTTTGTGGCAGGTCACCCTTCTTTCAGAGAAAAGCCTCCTTAAATTGTGATTTTTTTTATTAGGTTTTAGTGGAAACTTGACCAATAGTTGGGTATGATTCTGTAGCAAACACCGAATTCTTGTCATATCTGACACAAAATGTCTGAGATTATCAATTCAATAATCTCATTTTTAAGTTCATTACATAAGATTGCAATGTTTCATTAATAAGAGGAACTCAGCCATGTCTCCCTCCATTCGAAGCCTCTGAGTGGGCTGAGAGAGAGAAAACAAAAGCCTGGTTGCTCTCGTGGTAAAGGGCTCTTAGGTTTTGAAGTAGCCCCCAGGCAAACTGCCAATGGAGCCCAAAACACACTCTTACATTCAAGGGGTTGACCCTGAGCTCCTGCAGGGTCTCTGTCTGTCTCTTTCCTCTCTCTTTTTTCCTTCTCTCTCTCTTTCACACACACACATCAGCCTCTAAAGGGTAGAAACTGAGTAATGTCTGCATCAAACTTGCATTTATATGGTCAAATGATGAAATACTGACATTTTGCGAGGTCAGAGAGTGAACCAGCTGAGGCAGGATCTCTTCCTTTACCACGGCCTCTGCCAGGTCGTCACTGTGGTCTGCCAGGCGGCCCAGAGCCAGAGCTGCCGTCTGCTGGATGCTGGGGACCACATCCAACATCAGGGGCCGCAGCATGGCCATCACACCTGCGGAGGAGAGGAGAGGAAGAAAGAGTAAACTGGGAGTAGCGGCGAGAGCTAACATAGTATTTTAATCTTATTTCTTACCAGCATTTTGCAGGATTTCTATGTTTTGTGGTCGGGATGCCAGGTCAGCAACAGTTTGCACAAACTGCATCCTTGATTTCTGATACTGCTCAAAAACTGCAAAGCACAAAACAGACTCAGAAATGGTTTGACTTCTAGCTGAATCTCGCGCTTACAAATCAAAACAGCTAATGAATCTCACCTTGAATGATCTGTCGATGTGTCATTGTTAGTCTGATGGGAAAACCCTCTTTTTTTACCAGATCGATTTTCACTCGTTTCCCTAAAAACGGAGTGGACTTTTTCACAGGTTTCGCGTTTTTCCTGGACGTCTCCAGGTTTGGGTTATAGGTGCTGTTGTTGTTAAGTGTTGCCGTGGTTACGGACAGGAAGCAGAGCGGTCTCGCTCTCTGGTCAAAGATCGTCCACTACAAAGATGAGTCACTCTCTGACTCTGCTCGCAACTCGAAAAGCGTTTGTGGTTTTCCGGAAACGCGCCGCGCGTGAGAGCTCTGTGCCGCTTCTTCATCTCTTTTCACGCTGGTCCTTTCGTTCCCGCTACAAGACAACCGCGGAAATGTATCGCACTTGCAAAACAGCCTTATTACCTTCGATTTGAAGGAAAACTCAGCTGCGAAATCCAAGCACCGTTGACGTTTAAACATTTAAACTACAAATCTTTAAGTATAAGCCGTTTTAGTCTGCGCTGTGTGGCGCTGAACATTTCATGATGAAAGAGTTTCCCTCTTCTCTGTAACTTTTGCCCGCTTGGTCAGGAGCGTGTCCTCAGATGACCTGCACAGAGGAGCTCTTGTTACTTTCACAAACACGTTGTAAACCGCGTTTAAAGGTAAAATATGGACTAAATAAACATTAAACTTTTTATTACTATTTTAAAATGTGATCAGTCCGGATAATATTATACTTTCTCTCTCTCTCTCTCTCTCTCTCTCTCTCTCTCTCTCTCGGTGGCTGCTGTGCGGTAGAGTTTTTGTTGCGAAAAACAAAAAGTCTTGGTGGGATGTAACTGAGTAAGGTTACAGTTACTCCAGTAGCCTGTTGTAGTCTCTTTGAGTAAAATACAAATCGAGGGAGGCTGCTTGTACTTAACTGCTTCCATTTTTAAAACTTTATAGCCTACTTTTACTCCACAACACCTTGAATAGAAATATTGTATTTTTTAGTCAACTAGTGCATGTGCGGAAGGTTGAGTTACTTGTTACTTTTACATTAAAATGTTTTATGCCCTTCTAAATCAGTTAAAATTCTGCTTTTCCAAATTTGTTGATTTTATTTTTTCAAATTTTATTTATTTATTTATTCTCCGATAAGTTTAACAAAAATCTTTATTTCGCGGGTTTAAAGTTTTCTTTGGTGTTGAGAAAATTTCCCCCACTTCTTCAGAGAAAAAAAAGATATCTAAAATATTCTTGGATCAGGTGGCACGTATTGTCACACAACCAAAAACAAGGCAATTTAGAGATACCACAGGATGACAACGCTGTAAACATCTTATGTCGTGGGCTTTTTATCTCATGGAATACGATGTACTGCTTTAGAATAAACCACCTTATAGTCGGCTATACCTAGTAGTTCAAATAAGGTCAATCTCAAACATCAACAGCAGTAAAATGCAACATTCATATTAAAGCAGCAGTAATAACAACCCATAAACACCATATGAAGACATGACAGGGACCGCGTTTCTCCAGAGCAGGCTGCCTACTTTTTAAATCTGTTCACTTGATGACACTTACTTCAGAAAGGCTTAAATCAGGGCTTTTAGTGGCGATTTTTTTTACAGTTTAACTTAAGAACTCAGGAAACTTCCACAACTGCCAAAAGGTATGAAATGAGAGAAACATAAAGGCGGCTACAACAATATGAAGAAATTACTCAAAATTAAAGCATGAAAAAAAATAGCTTCAACCAGACACAACTCTGCATCATCCTGTTTTTGAAAGGCTCAGTGAGATTTACACTATTTTGGATGAGCAGATTCCGGTGGAACAGCATCTTTTTTTTTTTTTTTTTTTTTTTTTGTCGTTGTTATGTTTTGTTTTGTTTTTGTTTTGTTTCGATAAATTGCCTGACGTGTCTCATATTCAGGCCTACAAAGTGTTCAAAGTTTGTGTATATGTACAACTAACCAGAAGTAGTTTAAAGAAAGACACATTAAACACATCATCAGTTAGTGTTCATGTTTTGTGTTTATTTTATTGTTTTTCTACCTAAAATTCATCCTAAATGCATATTGTTGTGGATTCCGTTTAAAGTAATTTATTTTTGCTCGCGGATTGATAATTGTCATAATGTACTAATTGAGATTTATTGGGATATCAATCAAATAAAGCCCCAAAAACAGAGATTTCTGTATATTAAATACAAAGAAGTCTCATTTTCGAACTTAATGATTCAGTGTTTTGTCTTAATGAAGATGTTCTCACCTATCTGATGACGTTATATCAATCCTCTTCGCTTCATGCAGTTTGATATATTCTGAAGTCTTGCTGCTCGCCTGATTAACCCATTCGCATGAATGAAATATTATTGAAAAGCTACATTTCGTCAAAAAAATTTTTTAGAGCCGCATAGATGAGCGATTTAAACATCTATTTTAGTATGTTTCTCGATTTTTATATTTTTTTAATTCCATTTTGAAATTTGGAACGTAAAAAAACAGATATACACATGTAACCCATTTCATTCTGAAAGTTTAGATTTAATAGTGCTTTTTGCATCATGTAGGCCTGTAAAAATCCAAAGGTTTTATAAATAGCAAATGCCAGTTAATCTACTTGTGAATTTTAAAAGCGCACAAGTAATCATGGATTATAAAATAGTAGGTTAATACATGCAAACCATATTTCAATGTAGTAAAATACAATAACTGGTGATAAATCATCGACACAGATCAAATCCAAAGGTTTCTATCTCAATTGGGTGTGTTGAGAAACATGATTTAATCACAGACCAGATCGCCTCCTTCTCGCTGCTCAGAGCTGGCCTCCTTAACTGAGTTATCTACATCACTGCTGCCCATCTCTATTATTCCTTTATTTAGTTTAGTCAAAGAGGCAGCGTGACTGATGAGCCCCGTCGCCCCTCTCTTAAAAAACAGGACTGCTTCTTCCATAAGTGTAAAATGTTTTATTTAGATGTTTTATACTGTGCAACAGTAACAATACAATAAGTTGTCCTTACAATCGAGCGATACAAATACGGAAAACACGGGAGACATCAAAACATCTGTCAGTGAGCATGAAATGGAGCTGAACAGGAGCCCAAGTCATTCCCTCAGAACAAAGGGGAATAAAAGAATAACATCATCGCTGATTAAATATGCATTTTGTTTCTATTTACACGTGGATTCTCTAAAACTGCTTATAACGTGTTAAAGACGTGGAGCATAAGCAATCCGGTTCCACTGCAGCTACAAGAAACTGTTGTTTTCCAGTAAAAGGCAATTTTAAGTAGTTTTTTTTTTTCTTCAGAGGCATTTTTTCCGTGAAGCCAGCAGCGCTACACAAACTTAAATTTCATTTCCTCGGAGCAAAATCGATGCTTTAAAAACACTTCCAAAAACCCGTCAAAATGAGACTTGTAGGGTAAACACGCAGAATCCTCTTTCATAAAACAAAACAAAAAATGTTATCATGAGCATGCATGTTTAAACTGACAGTTTCAAAATATCAACACACATGAAATAATCATGATGAACACGTTTCATTAAAAAAAAAAGAAAATATAAGTCTATATCTTCAGTCGCCTCTGTAAAATAAAGATGTAGCTTTAAAAAGGGGATAAATGCTTGTCCTTCTCCTTTCCAACTTTTCGGGGTTTTTTGTCAACATCAAAATCTGCTTTCATATTCAAAAAACTCCCACCCCAACTTCCTCATTCCTTTTATTTTGAAATGTCTCTGATTCCACTACGTTTAAACTTACATATGATGCCATAATATTTAGAACAACAAATGGAGAGAGAAAGAGAGATAACATTGTCTACACAATGGAACTACGTTGGCATGAAAACAGTATTAGCTGAGCGGATGTCTGGCGTTGGCTGGTCCGGTTCGGTCCGGAGCCCCGCGTCATCCGGAAGAGGTCGACGAGCCGTTCAGAGAAACCTTCCGGTGCTTGCTGCCACCGCTGCCGCCGCTGCCGAACTGAGTGAAGGACCGACTGGGGGTCGGAGGGGCGGTGGCCGAGGTCCCGTTGACGTTGTTGGGGCCGTGGGGGAGCTGCGGGTTTGGGGACTGCGCAGGCGTACCGGGGCTCGGCAGTGACGATGACGTAGACGGAGCCCCGGCGGGACTCCCGGCTTTGTCACTGGCAGAATCGCTCTCTGGACCGGATCTGCTCGCGCTGTTCTGTCCCTCCTGCTGCGCGTGGCTCACCTTCATCTTCTTACAGTTGGGTCGGACTCTGTACTTCAGCGGCAAAGGGCCGTTCTGAGGAGGAGTATCGAATAAAGAGGGAGATCTATTAAACACTGTAACGGTAATATTAATCTACCAATTTATTAAATAATACAAATGCATATCATGCATACTCTCTACACTGTTAAAGGATGAAAGAAGCAGCCTAAATTCACCAGGATTCACGTCAAAATGCATTTGTGTCTTTATACCAAAACCTGCATCCATGGCCAAGTAAAAAATATGCACAGATTTTATACTGAAATACATGCAAAACACATTTCAACGTCCGGATATTATCCTGAAGGGTAGATGCAGCACTTCCCCGTAGTTTCTTGGGAACTAAAATCAAATATAATTTCAGATCAGCTGTATTTTCCAGTTCTCAGTGTAAACCCAACATGAGCCACATAAAAAGATGTAAAGTTATATGAGCTGAACTTGAGCTAGATCATTTAACAACTCACAGAAACACTTCTGTCTATTTAATGTTTAAAAAAGTAAAATAAATATGT
>JAPZDY010000013.1:11984238-12002999 GCA_029783645.1 Ctenochaetus hawaiiensis | reverse complement strand
ATTTAATGTTTAAAAAAGTAAAATAAATATGTATTCAACACTGACCACATAAGTTTGTACCAGTACAAAAAACATATTTAACAAGCGGCCATTTTCCTGAGCCACGGTAAACCTTGATGTATTTGGAGCGAATAGCATCTATCGTATACCAACTATTATTCAGTGAAATAAATACATAAATACACAAATTTAAAGATCAACATGAGTTTTCTTAAATATATTCTATTTTTTTGAACACTGCATTTTTTAACGAATTACTTCACGGTGGTGAGATGGAAGATAATACAATTATTTTGACCTTGTAGATGAAATGAAAATCGTCAATACTTTCATAGATACCATTTATAAAGTGGCAAAATACGAGTATTTATGATGTGAGACTGTCAATAACAAAACACAACGGAGCAAAACCAGGTGAAATAAAGTGCATTTTGTCCGGAAAGATCTCTTACTCTTCTCCAAGTGTAGATATATGCTATATCCATTAACGTGTAGTAATCTTTCAGAGGTTCGTCTTCATACATGACTTCAACCTAGAGAGGGAAAAAAGGAGTAAATATAAATAAATTGTATGAAACAGTAAATATTTTCACATTTGGGTACAATGAAATAAAGATCATTCTCCTGGATGGATAGATTTATATTCAGGTAGTTTAAATTTAAATTTATATTAGACAAAAAAAGAAAAAATAATCAGCAGAGGGAAACCTGGTAGGTGCTTGGGATGTCCATTTTGCTGCGCAGAAACTTCCTCAGATGCATGACTGTCATGGCTGCTGGACACTGAAGGTATCTTTTGTTAGCCACCTGCAAACATGTAAGCATCCATTAATTATACATATTACACCATATTTGCAGACATCCATCTAAATGAATACAGCCTGGTCCACCTTAAAACCAGGGAAATACTGTGATTCACCAAGACAATGTAGCTGATGATATATTTTGATACGAAATGTATCAAAATATTTCACAACATAGGTGATAAATAAAATATTCAGCCCTGGAAAAGGAGTCTGCAGTACGTGCTTCATTCTTATATTGCTCCAAATGATCCTTAAAAAGGAAAACAATTTGCATTACCTGATCTTTAGATGACTTGTCCCCCACTGCTCCTCCCAGTCTGCACACAATGAGACAAGGGCAAACATTAATAACTTTACAGCTCTGGGTTATTTATGCTTCTCATGAGCCAAAACTTAAAACCATACCTAAAGAAAAGACTGGATTACTGTCACTAAGAAAACATATTTAAAATACAAATACATTTATATTTGTGGATCTAAGGAATCCAATTTTCTTTCCTCCACTGATGTTCCAATTTTTTGTTTGTTTTTTTGTTGTTTTTTTTTAAACTATTCAGAAAATACAGTAATTGTATCAAGTTGATAAATTGCACAACCAGAATGAAATAGAAATATTTAACACATCATATTTTGAGATAATTTTATAAAATAGGGAACTACAGGCAACATGAAATATTTATTAGTCACTTCTGAGATGAATATTGGAAAAAAAATCAATTTTTTTCAGTCCAGAAGACTTAAACAGTCAGAGTAGAACTGACCTATTATGTTGCAGTATTTTATCTGACATAATAAGTACTATCTAAACAAAATTAAGAAACAACGTTAATAATAATGCTACACTATAACTGAAACAAAAGCCCACAACAAAGCCTACCTTGTCTGATCAAAGAACTCAATAGAGAGGCTGATGATCTCGTCATCTGTGATGATTCTTTTCTCTTCGTCTGCCACCTCTCCACGATCTTCATTTGATCCATTAGAAGCTACAGAAAAACAAACATGGATGAATATTAAAAAAAAAAAAAAAATCAGAGGAAAAACAGATGGATCACGAATATAATTTCAAATATTAAACTGCAATAAAACACCAAATTAACACAATGCCTTTAATATAATCCAAAATTTAAGAAAATATGAATAACTCTGCTACAGGGACACTAACTCAAATTCAGACATGATTTCAAACTCACCATCTACTGGATGCTCCGCATAAAAGTCTCTCCTCCTCTTCATTTCATCTGAGGACATTCAGCAAGACGAGCAATCACAAGCATGTACACATTAAGCTGTCACACAAATCAGAAATCTAGTTTCTTAAAATAATAATCAAAACAGAAATCAGTTTCACTGCTTTTCCAGTGATAAATCTGAACACATTCATCTGACATGTCAAAATGAATTACATATTTTGATAACATTTCATTGTGAATCATTTTAACATAGCAAAAACAGCACCTGCCACAAAGACTGACGTTACTACCACCCTTATTTCACTTTACAGGAATGTATATTACATGACACTGAGCAACAAAACAAGCGGAGCTCTTTCTGACCTACTTTGAGAGGTTTGCATTCAGTTTGTCACAAGATAAAAGCCCAAAAGCTGCACTTCACAAAATTAAAAAAAAAACAGTAGATATGATCTGAGCTCAGGAACCACAGCACTGCATTTCTCACAGATTGTGTAGAAAGAAAACATCGAAAAAGACTGAAATCTAAACATGTTTTTGTACTAATATTCGTTGGCTTAAAATGATTAGATTTGTATCTATTCTTATTCCCTCGCTTTTTATCTGCTGAAGTGCTACCACATTTGTTCCAGTGTCCCATTACTGCCGGTTGGCTACAGCGGAAACTAATAATCATAAAGAAGTGTGCAAGTGCAGAGTCAGAGCGAAAGCAAACACATGTTAAGACACAGAGACGGTTCTGCCATCGTGCTCTTACTTTTGAAGAGGCCGGGGACCAGCTTGTACACAATGTCCTGCAGAGTCTTGTCAGACCTTGAGAGAGGACAAGAAACTTCAGTCAAATCATTTTGATACCGGAATACCCAACATTTGAAGTCAAAACCAAAAGAACAACTGATATGGATGGTTGAATAGTTTCTATTCAATTAAACTTACAGAGAAGAAAAAGTATGTTTTCTGCCCTTCAACACATACTTTCTTATACAGACATTTCTCATATAACAGCACATTTGTTGCATGTGTGCCAAACATACACAGTCATAACTCAAGGCTGTGGAAAATCTCATATATATTTAAGTGGCCTGTAAGCATTTCTTATGTTTGAATTGGACCAATTACAGGCTGATCCAGCGGCTCAGTGGGTAAACAAGAGGAAAAGCACAAATTAGGAAACAAAGAAGGTTCAAACTAAAGTCATAGCTGCTTCACATTAGCAAGACATAAAAATAAAACTTTGCAGAATATAAAAAAATATAATATGCATGGTAAAATGCTTCTTTTAAACCTATAATTAAGCACAAAAGACTGCTACTCATCAGAACTAATGCTTCTTTAAGAAGGTTCATTTCCCCCCAAAACTCAATAAAATCTCTATTTTTTAAAAAAAGCAAAAAATGCAGAAAAGTCAATAAATGCAGATCTCACCTTATGTTGAGCAGAGGCTTGGTTTTATGCACTTGTACATCACAGATGGGACAGTATTTGCTGGTTTCCAGGTAGCGCACAATGCACATCTTACAAACTGCAAACCACAGAAAAAAAAAGAAAAAGGAGTCAATAAAAGATGTCATCTGAAAGGATATCCTGGATGTAGACTGGGGAAGCTAAATCTGGTTTAAAGGCTTGTTGCCAAGCAGAAATCTCCCCTACAGCATTAACACTGCAGCTGGTAACATTTTCAAATCAAAGTGTATGTGCAGGAGAACGTGTAAGGAGGATTCCTGTAGACTTAAACTTGCTGCAACATATTCCCTTAGCTTTAATTGTGCACAACTCCAAGGTAACATTTCGTCTTTCAGCAAAAAGAGACATAGTTTTGGACAGTTTGCTCACATGAGTGAAGACATTCGATGATGGTGGTGGCGTCGATGAAATATCCCCCGCACAGCACGCACATGAGGTGAGGATTGAGCTCAGTAATCTTTATTCTGGTAGTCCGATGCATGATGACAGAAAGGAACAACAATCCTGCATGGAAAAAAAAACAAGTCAAAACATAAAGTGTGTGACAGGCCAAGAAGAGGCATCAGAGATCTGCAGGCTTCTTTCACAACGCATGGCAGACCATTTGGAGAGGCTGCTGTTTGTTTGACTGTGTTAAAGCAACATCATCTTTTATGCTAATCCAATAATAACCAAAGGGGAAGGAGCTTCGGTGGCAGATTGATAGGCGGTAGCGCAGCAGTGCAACAAAGTCACCTGATTGAGGCGCAGTGAATAATCATAAATCAATCACTTATACAGAAGGATCGATGGAGCTGCGCGCTCCCCCGATCCATCTTAAATCAACAGCGTTTGACACAGGCAACATGAGAGGAACAGTGCAATGGTGACAGCATAAAAAGACACCACGAGCTTCGATCAAAAAGGTTTTACTCAAAAAGAAAGAAAGAAAGAAAGAAAGAAAGAAAGAAAGAAAGAAAGAAAGAAAGAAAGAAAGGAGTCAGAAAAAGGAAACGATGGCACAAAAATCTCCTAAGTTTCATTTACTCTGAGAATTGAAAATATTCAGAAAATTTGCGGACTCAGTCCCAACTTTGCCTCAAAACTGTGTCGATAAAAGAGAGCAAATGATTATATCTTTAGGATTATATAATCATATATTATGAAACAAAGCGTCACAAACTAGTTTGTCTAGCCTTTCAGATAAACTGTGTCTGCGTCTTAAAATTAACCTTTGCAAGTCAGAGAGACAGACAGACAGACAGATAGAAAGAGAGATTCAGTTTGTGGTCGATCCGATTTTCTAACCGGACTTTTATTCCATATTGGCACGTTTTGGTGGAAAATAATATTACAAACGGAGTCTGTGGCGCCCCGGAGAGCGAGCCATATTATGAGACACCCATTCACTGCGTCAGGTGTGCCACACAGACTATGGGGAAACCTGAGCGTTTCTATGGCAACTCCTTTTGCTTTTCAGCCCACATGGCTGGTGGCCAGTCACCAGAACAAGGCGGGATCTCCAACCAAAACAACAGCACGGCGAGCTCGCCGGTGTGCAGAGCAGAAACAAGGAGGGACCGGAGGCTCCCCGTCCCTCCGCGCTCACAGACAGCCGCTGGACTGCCAGGCTGCCGACAGCACGGCTGCCATTTTGTGGAGGAGAAAAAAAAGCCCGTATCGGTTCAACGGGCTGAGGGGTTTCCTTCGAAAGGGGCCACATAAAACCAGTATCCGGTGCGTATACGAGAGCTTCACAAATCTTTTTGGAGCACAGGGAGGAGTATACGTGTCCAACTCGGTGAATAATCTCAGCTTTATTCTGCTTCGCTTTGCGCCGTGTTTTTCATGGCGTGTGCGCGATAATCGGCACTGTGAAGCACCAACATGGCCAGACAGCAGCGACTGCGCTGAAGTTGAAGCGCACACTGAACCCTACTTATTTTTTTTATGCGCCATTATCACAAAGCATTTATTCAGCTTCGGCACTGCCTCGACTTTACTTTGGTGCAAATGGATATTTAACTTCCTAAACCCGACTGACAAAACATACAAGCTCAAACGATGAAATAAGTTCTCCAATGCCGAAGTATCAACGGTTTTTTTTCTATTTTATCAGTATTTATGAGCCATAAGCCAAAAACATATAATGCTTGAAAACAATAATCTAAAACGGTGTGTATTAATAAAATCTTGGCTGCGATGATAACGGGATCCCTTTGCTTTTACCTGACGAACTAAAATCATTATTAAAAGTCTAAATATCGCTCAGAGACTGGACATAAGGAGGTGGACCTCTTTAAACAGCAGGAGTTTGTCAGCCTGTCGAGCTCTGAACCCGCAGTGTTACTTCATGGAGGAGCCTATGACAGTCGGCATCATGCCCAAATCCCGACCGGTTCCAGTGCTCCAACCGACCTCTCCTGGTGCTCCTTGAACAGACCACTGCAGACAAGTTTTGACAGCGACTCCGCTCAAAAGATACCTTACACATGGATAATGATGGATCATTGCTGCATACATGCAGAGAGAGCCTGTTGCGCCATTAATCGATTGGCTGGTGTTTGGACAACTGCTCTCCCTCTGTCCTGAGGGAGCAGCATGTTCACTTTACAAGACGCAAGTCAATCACTCCAGAAATCCCAAAGTAAAGAAGGTCTCTCACACTGGGAACGAATGCTGCTATATTACAGTGGCACCAGCCAATAAATGCTGGATTAAATCAAGACTACCATTATGGATTCCGTTAGAATACAGAAACACTGACTGTACACACAAGATGTAGCATTTTGCATCACACGTATTCTTTTTATATGGACGCATGCAGGTTGAATTATTGAGTTAGAGTAAGTCACACATCAGTCTTTTAATTCTTTTAATTCTCTCAACAAAGCAGCATCAAATGACGAGATTTTTCCTCTGTTCTCGCAGTGACCCAAAGTCATGCCTTTACCTCGTTTATTCCCATACGAGAGCAGTTCCTCTTGTAAAGGTTCCCCTTCCACTTAAATCAACAGCAGCTGGAAGTTACCCAATTAAAATCGGCAATGGCAAAAGCAAGACCTCATATTAAGCGCTGTCAGTCACTTCGGAAAGATCCCTAATTGACCACATGACTGAATCGTGTTTAAGTCAACACAAACGAGGGCAACTTTCGTTTCGAGTGTTAAACTGTGCTCATCGCACACTGTAAACCCTCCAGTCTGATTAGACTACATCAGCCTATCACGTCTACAGACCTGCAAGCCTGTCAACCTGCAAACCCGAGTGGGGGAAAATACATTAAATTGACCCAATGCGCACACAGGCTCCCCAATAGCATTCATGAGTAAAATGATAATTTTTTTTTTATCCCCCCAAGAGGCAGAAGCCCGCCTGGCTCATGTCTGCCTGTCCTGTGTCAAACACTGAGAGCCACACTGCGCCAGCATTTAGTCATATGGGGGTAAAAATGTGAAAATCTACAGTTAGTATATCAACAAAGTGTCCATGCATGACCATAGTCAGTATGAAATAATGTCTATTTACCGACGCTTTGGTTGCCCGCGATACACAACCAGCCCTTTGTATCTTGGCAGACTTGTCTGCATTTTTTAAAATTATGCCCAAACCCAACCATCCCTCTTAATTAGGATTATCATACACCGAGAGACAAACAACCATCGTGCATGATTAACGATGATCCAAGTGTTTAACAAGCAGCCGTGGTGAAACATTTATAAACAATCGAAACGGTTTGCCACCTTGTCACGTTTATGGGAGCCATCTAAGATAAGTTAATAATTCCAACATATGGTCATAAACACCCAAAACCAACATATCACCCAGTTCACAACAACACAGACATCCCATCTCTATAAAGTAAAGACGCTGGATGGAAATATGGGCACAGGAGGACCGTTTGGAGCACTTGCTGCTGTTAACATCTCAGCCAACATTGCCTGGTTCGCCTGAGATCTCCCACTTTACATAAATCCTAACGACTCAAGGCAAATCCCAACCGAGATCAACTTATACAGACACATTACTGGGTAGTAGATCATTCGTCATCGGGTTGATTTAAAACCTAATTCGCGTTTGTGTCCGAGTAAGGGACATCTTTTGCAAAAAAGTGGTGCGCAGACACACACGGAGCTCCACGTCGGTGATCGCTGCAGCCACCGTTGAAAGCTTCACATCCACCGCTGGATCGCTATGTAGAAAAACACAAAAGCACCGACCCCAAACCTCGCCTTCTGCCCCCGTTAGTTAGAGACGATATCGAATAAGACATACCTGGAGGCTCGGCTGCGAATCGGTGGGTCTTGAGGCGAATAGACAATGAAAGTTGGGAGGCGATCAGCAGAAAATGAATAGGAGCCGAGCCGCCATCTTGAAGCAGGCTGCAGACGCTGTCAGTGGCGGAGAGCGCACGGCGGACCGGAGCGCATTTCAGCTGAGAGAATAAAACTCCTCTTTTCCTCGCCGCTTGTGCGCCGTGTGCGTATCCTATCCGCGGCTTCAGAAGAGCCCAGTCCTTCGGCTTTGGCTCGGTAAGCCTCCCGCTACGGCACCGATAACTTTGCCTCCAAAATATCCGCTTCACCCCCAGTAAAATGCAGCAGTGTGTGTGTGCTCCGTGGAAACTGACACCGTCCCCAAAATGGCTTGTAGTTCGACCGCCCCGCTTTGGTCACGTGGTCTCGTTGCTTAAGGGTGCCTAGGAATTACTGTCGGTGTATGCTGTTTCTCCTAATCTACTACGTATGATATAAAATAACACACAAAACACACACATGTGCATTTGAAAAGCGTTTTAAAAGCCGAATCTAATAAAGAATTCAGCAGTTTGTGTTTCATTTGAACTGAAAAGACACCAGGGGGCTTTGTGAGGTCGCAAAAAATTGCTGTCGGTGTATTCTGTTCTTTCTAATGTATGACGCATGATTTAAAATAACCCATAACTCACGTTTGTACAGTTTGATACACTTCTCCGCAATAAATCAAAAATCCTGGCGCTAATATGTATCCCGCTTGCACTAAGATGGCACTGCAATCAGGGGCGTCAAGAAAGAGGGCTGCTGATGGTGTTCTCTCCTCCGTCTGATGTTAAAAATAACTGCAGCACACGCACTCACACACGTTCACGTCGTTTTGTCCGTCAAAATTCCCCCGATCCACTTTTATCCATCCGTCTGTTGGCGCACAATGCAGCGACCTTCCACATCCATTTCTGCTCAGCGTTGCTTTTGAAAAAAAGACCCACGCACTTGGTTAAAATACGTCCGTGTGACAAATGGCTCTGGTGTCAAACCTTTGTCAAAGGCTGTCCTGACATCTGCAAAAAATGCGCCGCAACTTCCACTTGATGAATTGGAGCCTTTATCCCTCCGCCAGCGCCGCAGAAAATGAAGGCATGTCGGATGTTTATGGAATCTGAGCCGCTGTGGTGCTTCAGCTGAGGAGCTTTGAACTTTCAGCTGAGGTGGATGCAAAGTCTAATAGGGGACGGGAATTCTTGACTGGCAGTTTAGTCTAAAAAGTCATACATCTCTGTTATTATTCTCTTATAAATAGCTCTAATCAGCTTGAGTCCTCCAGAAAAAAAAGCTGGGTTGATCTTCTTGTTTCAACAAATGTTAAAGAAAATACACTGCTGTCATGCAACTATGGCAAAAATCCTATTCAGGCTGGTAAGTGTTGACAAAACACATGCCTACCAGTTAGTTCACAATCTCCATATATATCTCACACAAACATATACAATATATGTCAAAGGCATAAATTTTTCTTACAGAAAATATTTTCTCACCAAATTGGAATTTCTAACAACATCATCAAGAACATCGGGATCAGCGCGAGCAGCTTTTCAATATAGAAAATATTTAAAGCACAAGCTGGATTTTCTTTTATTTATTTTCTTTTATTGAAACACAAGTTTGAATGATGGGCTAAATGTGCAGGTGTCACGACAATGTCATGTACAAAACAAACTAGAAAGAGAAGAGCATTGCCGCTGGAAGTTGCTGAAGTCGAGTGCTTTTGTGGTGCAGAAAAGGTCGAGGAAACAGGACACCGGCATCACATCTGACTGGCTTTCTCCACACTCTTGGCAGCGTCTTTGAGCTTTCCCACCAAATCCTGAAAACAAGCAACCATTGATCATTTTCAACGGGGGGGAAAAAAAACAAAACGACCTAAAATATTTCTCTCTGAAAAAATATGTACCCTATTCAACATATGATAAATAAGAATTAGCCTAAGAATAATTATTATTGCGTTTGGATTTTCAGATAAAATTTGCAGTTTGACGCTGAATTATCTTGGATTATAGGCCTTTGATCGCACTGAATTGATTAGCCCACATATTCTGCATAGGAAATCTAATTGCAGCCCACGTTATTTAAATTAAAGTCAGAAAGCGTCACACAGCCCAGGTCACACAGGAACTTTTATTATTATGAAAGCTTAAGCGATTTCTTTTCAGAAAAATCAACCATGCGATAATCCACCGGTTCCTGCTTGTTTTACTTTTTTCTTATTTAGAAGTTTTTGCTGCAATAATCCAAAAGCTCTTCATTTGTTACATGAAAAGCGCAGATGTAGCCTAATCAACAAGGGTATTTCATCAGAAGTCTCCTTGTGTGAAGCAGAAAACTCCTACAGCAATCAGTTCAATGAATTCTTTCAGTGTGTGTTTTTAATAGGGAGGCTGCTTGTGGTGCGAGTCTGCCTCTGGAATAACAATGACAGATGAGGAGCAAAGATGAAGTTAAAAAGCTGTAGGCCTATACAAGGATCAGAATATCGCCTTTAGCTTACCTGTAGCTGCTCCATGGTGCAGGTGAAGTTTATATCTTCCGAGGAGCCTTCATTCTAATAGAAAAACAAACACACTCACGTTGGTTTTACCCACAGAAACACACACAACCAACACAGAACATGAATGTTTTTTTTAAAAAATGTATTCGGGTCTTACCTCAGTGTTGAGTGAGATCAAGTAGAAAGGCTCGTTGACCTTTTGGAGATGTCCGTTCTGTCGGGAAAACAGCAATTTTAGTTAGACAAAAAGAAACTATGCGACCAAAAAAAATAAGTCCTGATAAAAAAACAAGAATGTGTCCAAAAAACTTGTTTTAATGTACCTTCATGTGGTATTGTAGACGCCATGACACATCAGTCACCTTAGGTGGACACTTTCCTATGCTACAAGAGGAGGACAGTTTGGGGGAAAAAAGAGTTTAATCTCGTTCAGGAAATCAGCAGCTGTTCAGGAAGGTTTGCTTATAATCCGACAGTAAGGATATTGTTCACTATACAGGCAAGATCAAAGTGATGAAAAAAGTGTCTCTATTTCATTCTCTGAAGCCCTTTGTGTTCAAAAATGGGGCCATTTGAGGTTGTTTGACCACTATAACTTTCTGCATGATTTAAAAGACTGTCCGTGTTTTATACCAACTGATACCCTAATTGTTTGGAAACTTTTTGTGTTTTTTTAATGTGGCTATTAGAGAAGAGCGTCATAAACCAGCATTTTCAGCGCACACCATCTCACTTTTTGACTCTGTCGTCTTGACACGCAAAATATCCTCTCTGTTCCCCACAGGGCTCGAGCAACAACTTGTTTCTGTGCCCCCGATTTGCTTTATTCAATCCATAGATTTTTTTTTTTTAACTTGAACCTGATATCCCAACAGTGAAGTGAGGTAGAATAAAAATTGAAAAAACTTGAATCAACGAATCATAAACAAGCAAGATCGTTCCGTTAGAGTACTGCGAGGTTGAACTTAAAGCTTTTTTTTTTAAAAAAGTCTCACTGATGCAGGAGTTTCGTTTTGGACACATGATCAGTCTGAGGTACAAGGTTGAACTCAAAAATAACGACGCACCAAAGAAGTCTGTGCACCACCGTCAGCTCAGGCTCACCTCGCTAACAGATGTTCCACTTCTTTTTTGTGTTTCTGCAAAAACAAAGCATGTGCTTCGATGAGTTATGAGCAAGTCAGTCACAGCTACAAAACTGCATGAAAAAAACCCCCCTAAAGATTAAATCAAATAATAACAGCGTTTGAACTTTTACCTGATATGAGCTGTAAAATATTTCTATTCTCTCAGCACTGAATGTGAGATCTTCGAGGCAGGAGCTGTAAGAACAAAACGACACTTTAATTAGCAGCTGATTTCACCAAACCGCTTATGGTTTACACTGGCTTTTTGAAACAGGCATATTTTTGGACGTGTTTACCCTGGCATTTTAATTCTTACCCGTGCAGTTCCCCTTTCCAAAATAAGAGTCTGTATTTAGGTTCTGTGCTGAATGTAGATGTCTCCATTGTCTTGAGTTTGAACAAATGCAGTTTAAAAATGAGTAAAAGACACGAGACAACCTAATAGCAGGGTATTTCAAGGGAGTGGAAAAGAAAACAAAAAGAAAGGGAATAACTTTCCTAAAAGTATAAATAATCCTAAACTACACATTGGTGCTTTTTTTTGGATGGTCACACATTTACACCTGGAGTGCTTATAAATCCATGCCCTATATCATGTTCACCCAATACCGATGATCAGAATAATAACTTCCCTTGTCTGATTATGAAGTCAATAACAAAAAAGCAAAATGTTAAGGCAATGTTCAGCTACAAATGTGAGAAAGTGCACTTTAATAAGCTGCCAAGGACCAATTCTAACCGACATATCAAATGTAACTACAATGCTCATTTTTTTATGGATTTTCTTTCACTTGCAGTTCTATAAAAAAAAACGTGCAGAAAGCACCGTTTCACTGTCATGTGAAATGTTGCTTAATAATGTTCACGCCTTCTTTGTCGACAGGAACATCGCTGCCAGCACACAAACAGAGCATCCCAAATGTAGTTAGACATCTAAGGCACATTAACGACAAAACAGCAAGGCTTATTAACTCATTTTAATAAAACCACTCCTGTGAATAATTTTGCCTTCCAGTATTTAAAATACAGACTTAGTATAATATTTTGTTTCTTTTTAGTTTCTTCTAGTTTTACAGGAATTATGATAACATTTCACATTTTAATTAATTTAAAGCTGCACTCTTCTAATGCTTTCTTTGGAGATGCAACGCAGCGGGTCACACTAGACTGAAACGTCGAGCAAATAACATGATTGAGGGCAACATATTTCCTGTCACAACGTGTGATAAAAGGCACAATTTTCACAGTTATAAACAGACAACTAATGAGCCTATATTTAGACGTTCACCGCGAGCATTTGCAGCACTGCGTGTCACAGGAAACCTTCTTCCTTCTGATGTCGCCTACCTTATTGTTGACTTGTCTGCATTTTGTTTGACCGCCTCGAGTATAAACGTTGTCGCTGCAGTGTGACTCTGTTTGAGCAGGATCTGGTCGATCGGCCTCAGCTCGGGTTGATCTGCAACCACAGGAAAACACTGTGTGAGGATGGCACTCTGCTAGAACATGCAGCTTTTATTCTATATGAACAGAGCAGACGCGGGTGATTGTTATAAATGATGTAGATGTGCGATCTATACTCGTGCTCTCCAGACTGACGTGTAGAATGGAAATCAATGATGATTTGCATGTGAATGGACCCCTCAGCTGCATCAGCCAGGGCTCTTTTGTTTGTTTGTATACTGAACAATTCACTTTCTAAATTATTCTGCCATTAAATAGGTGGACTGGTGCAGAAGTTGGACAACACGCGGTAAAGAGCGAAGCAGCCAGGAGACACAGTGGGAGCTGTGTTATTGCACGAAGTGGCCGAGTCTGCGGTCATTTTTGCATAATTTATATTTAACGCTATTTAACGCGTAAAACGAAGGAGGATCAGAATTAGGGTCACACAGAGCAATGCTGCGTTCAAAGACATGCTAGGAAGCGGCCAGACGCGAACAATTAGCTGTGTAGTCATTACTAGTTTTGGTTAATGGTTGTTAAAATAGTCTGACATTGTGTTTGTAATATGCTGATTGAAGTTTAAATGACAAAAGGCATCTCGAGCAGCCGTGTGATTGTGTGACTGCTGCTGAATGTAAAGCAGGCAGCAGAAAGAGCTAACATTTAGCTCCGCTGATGCGCGGCTGTCTGCCGATCCACTCCGCCTCATAACATCGTAATACAGTATAAACACGAGGAAACCGGTTTACAGCGACTCGCTGCACGAAGCCGCGCAGTGAAAAAAACACCCCCACAAACATCGAGGCAGCTTATATCCACACGGAGAGAAACCGGAAGTCAGACGCGGAGACAAAAGCGGCGGCAGCGGCGGGCAAGGGGAGCGACAGCGGCTCACCGAGGATTCCGGGGTCGCCTTGGGAGGACAGCAGGCTGCGGAAAGACACGTCCACCAGCACCTGGAAGCTGTTCTGGTCGAAGGCGGACGGGTCGGCAAGGGATTGCAGCCCTTTCTGCACAGACCCAGACAACTCCATTTTGCAAACGGGTGACCCACGACACCAGACCACGTGACGGATCAGCTGATGTAGCGTGTGGAGCAGCAGAGGGCTGAGCTCCGGGGCTGCTGAGGCGATTATAGCCAGAGCTGGGGCTGGAAAATGTCGAGAAATCACTGGAGGGGTCGTCAAGTAGGCTAGCTAAATCTTCAGGAGGCGCAATTTTTGGGGCATTTGCTCGAAAGTGATAAGTCATCGTATTACAACCCTCCTTGTTGCTCCTCATTGAAAGTGCACTTAATATCAGAGCCAGTTATTCACATTGAATTTCAAATAAAACATAATCAAAATACAAATAGGAAAAAATGTAAATTTCAGCATTTCGGATTGTAGGAACTTTCATGTTTACACATATAGGCTTTATAAATGCAATGAAAATATTTTAGTTACTCTGCAACAGCATGGAGCTGTTTGTAAGTAAACAGACTGGCACAACACAGATGTCACAGATTGAAAGCCTTTATCCATTTGAGTTGGCCCTTTTCACACACGGACTCTGTTACCATTAAACCCTATAAAAAGCGATAATACCAGGCTGGTTGTTTTATGGGGTGTTGTGAATTGTCAAAACCAGGACGAACTGTTTCACACTCATTCAATGAAACCAGGAAACTGCCCATATCATTCCACATATAAGTCAGACCCAACCTTTTGACAACTTGTTTTCAAATCCATTATCGATACGGTCTTGTTGATAACAGTTTACCATATTGTCTTTTGAAACCTGTTAAAGTTGAACTCAGTAATTGATATTATTTTCTGTCTTTAGAAGATGTATAACAAGAATTAACCTAATGTGCTTTATTGTTTTCCCCTGTTAAAGATTAAGATCAACGGATGGAGATAAAGGAAAGATTGCACAACATGTAAATATTTTTAGGACCAGCATACATTCGACTTATGTAAAGTGAGGGCAGCACAAGCCCTTTCAAAACCCAAGAGCTTTGTTTATACAGTTTTAAAACGGTTTAGAAACATGTATACTGTTTTTAGAACAGTGCATGTTACTCTTTAACTTAATCATCATGTTGATACGATTCTCTCTTTTATTCTCATGCATGTACTGCTTTCTTTCTCCTCTTTTTTTCATGCGAGGATCTAGACTCTTAAGGCAGTCATCAGGTAGATTGTTAGTCGGCAGAGCAGGTCTAAATTTCCATTATGTCAGCTAAAACTTGTGTAATCAGCGTGTTATGCAGCCTAGACTTGGAACCACATGATAACTAACTCTACCAAGGAAGGAAGTTTCTCTCTGCATAACAAAACACAACTGCATTATTAAGTGTAAAATAATGATGCATGCAGATGTGATTCAGTGGTGCAAACTGCTCTTTACTGTGCTCCCATTTTTTTTTTTTTTACCGTCTGTCAGGAAAATATAAATCCTTCAGGAATTTAACGTGGCGTTCATGGGCACATTCCATAGCAGCAATACCTGGAGAAGTGCAACTTTTAGAGAAGCAAACCCGAAGAAATCCCTGAGTCTGAGGCAAATGTGTCAGCAACGTGTGACTCTGTTTTAAAATTTGATCTAATTTTACATTGTCATTCTCTGCAATGACACACCATCTGCTTATTATTTACAAGCTTCTGCGCAGTTCTTGATTTTGCATGACCACCAGCAGCAGTAAAGTCTCGGGGGTGGGGTTGTGTGGGGGTGATATTTATTGTTTTGAATTGTTGCCTGTCGCTGCGTCATGCTCCGCATTTAAAAATTACGATCCTTATTTTAGACTGCATCATTTCCCCAAAGCGAGATCGTCGTCAGCCTGTCGTTCATTATCTAGAAATGAGGAGGGCTGCAGTCTCTTGCGCGGCCACACACGCTGCTGCTATCGGAGTGACCTCTGACTCCGTGCTTTGTCCAAAGTCCATTTTGGCTCCGGCTCGGCTTGTGAAATAGATTAGCCTTCACTCTCCCCCTGCTGTTTCGTTTTTCTTTCAAGAATTATGGCTTATCGCTATGTATCCCGCTGCTATAGATGCTTTTCATTCCGACGTCTGTCATCATGTTAGATCATCATATTTTTTTCCTGCGCAAACGTTTACGCGTCATAAGGCTGATGTCACAACTGATTTGCCGCAGACATGTCTCCTATTCATACATAGAAAGCATGAACCCCGGTATAGCCGATGTTCATGCTCATTTGCTGCCATGTTATGCATTAGCCTAATGTATTTTCACATTAAGCTTCTAATGGGTTGATCAAATTCCTTCAAAATAAAAGTCTGACTCATATAAAGGCTATAGCCTAACATTTAAACAGAATAGCAGTTGATGTTTGAATATAATTGTTGAAAAACTGTTAATGCAACCATAACAAATAATCTTCTATTATAAACAGTACCCCCTTGGGTCTATTCCTGTGGCATGGCAAGTATTTTCAACGTTATCATCACCAGCCCAATCCGTGTCACATACAGCTGAGCAGCTGACCACAACGCTTCCTTGTTTCTGTGAAATTTAATGGTCGTAAGTTCAACGGAAACACTTTTTTTCTGTTGTCAGAATAAAACTAGGCTGCTGATCCTGTCTCAGATTTTTTCAGTGTTGGTTAAGCCACATTCACTTTTTTTTTTTTACATCTTTTAGCAGGCCTATTTTCTGCATAAATCTAAAAAAAAAGATTTAAAAAAACTCCAGATCGTTAAAAGAGGCATGATTTGTCAGTGTTTAAACCCATGGTCTCTTAAAGGCATTATAAAACTATCAAACCTATCAAAAATGTTAAAGAGAAGTCAAGATTACGTTAATGTCTCAACCCAATACATCACTGGATAACTTCGACCTAATTTCCTTTGCGAAATTAAAATGTGCTCGGGCTGTGGAGAAATAAAGTTTAATCAAACTGAACTGTATGTCGTTTCTGCCCTACAAGTCTTTAAAGAGTTAGATTAAATAAATATAGGCTGAAGGACAAGTCCTGCTTCAGTGACAGACGTTTTTTGAATAAAGTTTTGCTGAAAAAACATTAGAAAGATACGCTGATATTTCTATATTCGGCTTTGTTTTATTTGGCTTTGCTGATTTCCTGTTAATCTTTGGTCGACTGAAGATCAGTACAGTCGAATAATCACCTCGGTCTAAGCTATTATTTCCTTGGATTTATCGTCTTATTAACAATGGTGAAATGGAAACATCCCCTTTAAGAGGATAAATAAAATGTGACACTAAGTTGTTCTCTTTTAAAGTTTTTCTTTTTCCCCCAAGAAGTCGAGCACATAGAGATTTCTATTAGGCTGCTACTAACAACAGTGTGCAATGATGACAGGAAAAGGTTGGGGAATCTATTCATTTTCCACAGGGTTGTGAAATTATAAATCTCTTCTAACTACCTAATTCAAGACGAAAGAGAAAGCCTCTTTTCCTTCAATTCTGCCATTAAAGACGACATTTTTTTTCTGTCAAAGACATGCTGGTCCATTTAATAATCAGCATATTCCAAAGACTTCCAAAACATTTTCAAATTAGTGAACATGCTATTTAATTGTTTCTTGACCACGTGGGACTTCAAGTGTTTGCTATGGGTGGATATTTTGGGGGACAAAAATAAGAACTCATGATATGCTTTCAAACTGAACGTGTCTGCTTAACATCTTTGCAAGAACATGTAGAAATTTGAAGCTGTCATATCAGTTCAGAAGGTTGTATGTTTTATCTGATATGTTTATATAAAAGGAAGGCAGCTGTTATTGTGACCTAAGAGTAAAAGTTTAATTTAGTGTCCGCAAAGCTAATTGCAAGTGTCATCTCCATGTTTGATTCTGTAGCTTTAAAATAGATATAAGGCTGACTGGCTTTGAGGGTGTTCGAGCCTTGAGACATCTCCTTATCTAAATATTTTAACTCAGAAAAAGCTCTGTCACAGCCAAATGTGACCTTGCTGTAGATTGTAAATGGAGCAAAAGAGATTTTAAATAAGCATGCTTCTGTCCATTTCTAACACAACATGGAACATTTATTTTAAGACAGATTTACACCTACCCTGTGAAAGGTAAATCTAGACTTAAATATGCTTTAACCTTTAACAAGTTGCATGGAAGTAAATGAGAAATATAATCACTGAAATGTGGCAAATTACTGACCAGCCCATCTATTTGCTCATTCCATTTCATTAGTTTTATGATCCAAACATACAGATTTTGCTTTGATTAAAGCTTAATTTAGCACGAAAAGCATGAAACCACAATTCTGAGGCAACCAGCTCGGGGGTCAGCTCAAAAAAAAACAAAAAAAAAACATACTAAATTCACTGTGATTAATTTCTGGTTGTTATTTTTAAAGTTTGAACTTATCCTTAACAGTAACCTTAAAGGGGAATTTCATTTCAGGTCCCAGGAGAAAAAAACGCTGCTTTTGCATTTTGTCAAACATCATTCAACCATTTCTGCACGTTTGTAACTTTGGGGTCCCAGCAGCCTTTCAGCTTCATTTGCTAAAACAGATGAGACACCCTGGAACCAATCTACACTTCGGTGATCTGGCTCAAAAGTTTATTTGTTAAACAAACAAACAGCACACACGCTGGGCTCAGATCGGTGTGATCATTTTAAGGCAGCTGCTGGGAGGTGAAAATTGCTTGCAGAAGAAAAACAACAGATCCTAAAGAATTGCATGTGTGTGCGCATGAGTGTGCAGATGTTATGATAGAGAGATGACCAGAAAGAATGAGAGAGGAAGAGATTTATTTTGCAGAGTGATTCTGCCCCCTGTTGGAAAAAAAAACCCTTTCCGTTCTCCTTCCTCTCTCTTTAATGCTTTGCCTCCAACTATTAACACTTTTACATTCTTTTTTAATTGATCTAACAAATCAACATATATCCTGGCACATTCTAACGTTTGTGCCTTTTTGTTAATAATTAACCTGCTTTTTTGTTCCGCAGGTGTCT
>JAPZDY010000013.1:11958473-11969122 GCA_029783645.1 Ctenochaetus hawaiiensis | reverse complement strand
ATACATATTATAAAATAAAATTGTAATTTTGAGGAATTTCCCACTGTGAGAGCTCATAAAAACATCATTAAATCTAATTTATGTACATTTAAAAACGTGCCTTTACCATAACATTACTCTACCTTTACTTTAATATCTAGGCTACGTAACACCACACATGAATATCATGCAATGGCTTATGTACATTTATAGTGAATAAAAAAGTCTGTGGAGTTTCATCACTTTATAACAGATATTTCGGGAGTGTGTTAACATTTATATTATTGACGCGATTTTGAATGTTGTGAAAATCTGACGTGAGTCAACAAAGCGGCAGCCTCAGATGAAGTCAGCAGGGTAACGCAAGCGCCGGGGCTGCCGCTGCCGCCGTGAACTCTTCCCCTCAGTGGAAACGGGCTCTGCCGCGGAGCTGCATTTCCCCTTTCAAAGGGGAAAAGCAGACAACAGAAAATCACTTGTTCAATCTCCTCCTGTCAAGACTGAATTTAGATGCTCTTGGCGCACGGTGAATTTATCCTCTTGTGCGCTTTTCGGAGTTCCTTTCTTTTCGCCGGTAGTGGGAGCCGCAGGCAGCGGAAGATGATCGGCTCGCTGGCCGCGCAGCGCTTCACTCAGCGCGGCCAGCGATCCGATCAGGCGCCGCTGAGTCCCGGAAAGACGCTGCTGCACACTGCGGCGACGAACTGTTCTTACCACGGACTCTACTGAAACTATCAGGCTACAGCAAGGCACTTTGCCCATGTGTTGCGTACATATATTAGAGTTAAGTTCATTACACATTATCCAAAGTTATTCAAAGGATCTCCTAATTAAAATAGATTTTAATAGTAAGCTTTTACTTTGTATTAGGACAACTTATTTGTTTGCCAATGTCTTTTCAACTTAAGAGAGAAACTTTTAATTTACGCAAAGAAGATTTTAACCCAAAATAAATAAAATGTAGAGTCACCTTCATGCAGCATTGTGTTATGTATTCGTTGTTTTTTCTGTTAATATCAGTTCATTTGCAATTACAATTTTTACTCTGATGACAGCCAGATAGCTACAAATTAATAAAATTACCTTGTTAGATAGATAGATAGATAGATAGATAGATAGATAGATAGATAGATAGATAGATAGATAGATAGATAGATAGATAGATTTTTAAAATTTTCTCTCTCTCTCTCTCTCATACACATACACACATGCACACACACACACACACACTGGACTGCTTGCACAGTCCAAGCAGAGAGAAAAGAGGTTTGGAGGTTTTTCATCGCTCTCTTTATCTTATACACAAACATCCACATCACCCGCACTGAGTCCAAATATTTATTTGAACATCCATTTGTTTCTCACAGTCTATGAACATCCACCTATTTACAAAGTTCTGTGGTTCTGCAAATATTTATTAGTTTAATTGTACATTACCTCTTCATTAGTTTATATGAAATAAGTGAGGTTTGTAAAAACATAAAAGTATAATATTTTTTTCTTTTAACTGCCTGTAGTTTTTAGTCTTGCTGTAATTTGGTGATATTTGTTAATAATTGGTTGTCAGCTAAATTCAATGCTGTGGACAACATCAGCTATATAATTTCTTATCTATTCTATGATGCTTTAATGTAATTGATGGCTGTAAAACAATTTCCTATTAACTGATATAAACTGCAAGTATACTAAAGTGGTGCAGAAAACTTAAACAGTCTTCCAGTGGAGTTTCTTCTTGTTTGTTTTATAGGGGTTTGGTGACAGGAAGTATTGTGTTGTACAGATTATAAGACCTCAGAGACTCATTTTCAAATTTTAGGGTAAATAAACAAAACTTGTGTGACTGGACTTTCAAAGTAAAATAATAAACAGTGCATTTTTTACATTTATTAGAATTTGTCTAGTTTTGTATTAACCCTCAAGTTAACACTCTCCATGTGTGTCCAGAAGTTTCAAGCTGTCACTGAACTGAGAGTCAGAGAGTCAGAGAACGGGAGAGGGAAGGAAGTGAGTGTGAATGCGTGCATGTTTATGTGTGTGTGTGTGTGTCTGTGTGTCTGTGTTAGGGAGTGTCACTTAGCAGGAAAATATGAGCTATCTGAGAGCTAAGAAGGATGAGTTCTGCTGCTTCTCCTTGCCACCATTATACAGGACAGAGAGCTGTGGGGGGCACACACACAAAACCTTTGACACACACACACACACACACACACACACACACACAACCCTGGGAATCTCCTCAGCTGTCCCTTCTACACTCTCCTTGTACCCTTCCTCCTCCTGCTCCTCTTCCTCCTGCTCTGACCCTTAACACCTCTGTTTGCCGGATCTGGTTCCACTCTGCACCGGATCAGGGCCCCAAGCAGCTGACTGCAGGTTTTCTGACTGGGATTAAACCTCCTAATGGCAGCCACTCTGTGATGATTTACACTGCATTACTGTACACACCAGCAGCTGCCTCCTCCTGCTAATGGTTTATTACACCGAAGCCTCTCTCAGCTTTATTGCTCTTTGAGGCTGAGGTCTAATTAAATAATTTGACTGAATTACCAAACATTTGCCAAAACCTGTGTAGGAAGTACTCATAGCACTTGGTTAACTTGTTTTATGGTTTGGCTATCATGTCTAAACTGAGCTGCTCTGAGTTTATCCAGGATGGGTAAGATAATGCCATTTTTTTTCACATACATGTTAAGTATGTTAAAAAAAAAATCATTGTTCTGTAAAATCATGTATCTTTAAACTACTGGCTTTGTCAAATTGCAATTTTCAGATCTGAAGCTCTTTAGCTGTTTTCTTTTTTCTTTTTTTTTAAATTCAATTGAAGAATTAGGAGAATTTCCTTGAAATCTAAAATCCCAACACTTGTATATATGTGGCTTTTATTGCGCAGTGATGAACTGGTGGCCTTTTGGTCCTGAGGTTGTGTTTATTAATTGGAAAAATCCTGAGTAGTTAAAGTAGTGGTTGATACGTTTGTTACAAATGAACAGAAAATGTAAAACTCCTGTGAACAAGACTTTATCTCAAACATGCTCTCGTTTCTTTATTCCAACGTTTTTTTTATTCATCACAACTTACTCACATAACCTGCGTTGTTTAACATAAATTTTGAATCTAGTATTTTGTGTGTGTGTACTGTGCGGTTATAAAATTTCTTGCCAAAATCATTTCAAGCTGTGTCATTTGGTTTTCATGGATGCAATCAGGACAAAGCAAATAAAATCCAGAATCAAATCAAGCTTTTCCTCTCTTTGGTTTTACTCTGCTTTAAGCTGTCTTGATTGCACTTTTTGTTCTCCAGCCTCCTTGTCTCTGAAAAATGCCAGACAATTAAAAAGCTTTGTTTTAAAGCAGGAGAATAAATACTTGAGCGCAAGAACAGAAACTTACGGAGCCTGTTCTGTCAGACTCAAGTTGTTGCTGCAGTACATTCCTTTTGTGACAGCAGCTCAGCACGACTCTGAAGCCACAGATATCTGCCTAACATTTGTCTAATCATCCAGGGGCTTAACCCTCCTGCTGGTTTGCTATCTGCTCTTTTTGTGTGTCTCTCTCTCTAAGAGTGTGTGTGTGTGGGAGATCTCCTGTCTTCTAACACCAGGGCTTAGTAGTGTTTTGACTTTATGATCAGGCACCTGGTCGGGCAGCACACAGGGGTCCTCCATCAGCTGGTAAGCCCTCATACCCCCGAGGAGGGTTTGTAGGGGAGTGTGATCGATGATGGACACAGCAGCTCTGCCCTGTGTGTGTGAATGTGTGTGTGCATGTGGCAGAGTGGTGCTGCCATTATGGGGAGCGGAGGGGAGGACACACCAACGGTGGAAGCTTATAGAAAGAGATGGTCCTGGGTGGTGGTAGTGGGGATGGAGGGGGGGTGTAGCTGTTTAAACAGCCTGGCTGTGATTGACAGTGCTGATAGTGAGTGGAGGGGAGTTGGGGGGGGGGGCGCACGGTGAGGGATATTTGGTAGTGGGAGGGGTGTGTGAGCAAGTGCTTGAGAAAAGGGAAGAAAAAAGGGGGGGTTGTGTTGTTGAATGTAGGTTAGATTTTGCATGTTTGTGTGTGTGTGCGTGTGTGAGTGTGTGTTGAGTGAGGGGGGACTTAAAAACTCCTAAAGGGGTTGGGGGGAGTATTTTTGGGGGTGCAGGGGTGCAGGGGTGCAGGAGGAAAGTGAGCTTTTAATTACCAGGGCAGAAGCAGATGTAACAGAATGGTGCCCCCACCTCTTAACACACACACGCACACATACACATTGGTTGTTTCTTGGCAGCTGGAAGTCATCAGCTCGGGGGGGTTTGTGTGCATATTTGTTAGGACAGGAGCCTTGAAGCACATTGTTTAAATTTAAAGATGTTCAGCTTCTATTGGCACTTATAGCTCCATGATTATTCATTTTCCTCCCCCTTCTTACAGAATAAATCACTTCTCTCTGCTGCCACCTCCTCTATAATTTTCAGTATAATTAATGCCATAATGTAAACCAGGTAAGCCATTTCACTGTATTCACCATGTCACCTCACACTGCCTCTACCATCAATTATTTTATCTGCAGTCATGTTTTTTAAGTGATCATAAAGCAAAACAAAAACAGATTTTTAAGTCGAACATGTACATGTCAGTGTGTTTAATTTGGCTACTTATTTTATATATTATATTGCAACCAGCTAGGCTTACTTAAATTTTAATGAGGCAATATTTGTTTGAGAATCTAGATTGCACCATTTTTTGTCAGAATTTAAAAAAGAATTTATTTATAAATTTTAAAAGGCACATTATAACATTTTTCAGGGTACATTTTCTAACATTTGTCCATGTGAAAATAAACTAAATTTAACGCATTGCTAATTTACTTTTTTCTAACAATAAACTAAACAAATAATTATTACAAATATAAATGAACTGATCTACACTTAATAAATGCTTAAACTGTAAATAAAATGCATTTCCTGTTTATTTTATTAAGGGCTCGTCATCACTGTGAAAAATAAATCCACACAATAAGCTATAAAACAATATAGGCTAAATAAAATTTGTATTTAATTGTTTTTAAAGTGTGTAATGCTTCTATGATTTAGAGTGCTGTGATTTTAAAAAAATAAAACCTTCATGCACTAGTATTTCTGTTAATCCTTCAATATTGCAAAGCACCTTAACAATAAATGGAAGAACTCAATCTAATGGACATTTTCACAAAAAGACCAGATGCTCTATTTACTTTATCCATAGTGTTTCTTTATTTTGGTGTTTTGAAATACAACATCAGATTTCCCCCCCGTCATTTTCCACTTGTACAAAATTTATCCAAATGAATGTGTGCACAGATGAAATTACGGTGCCCCCAAGTATAAAATGACTTCTCATCAAGAAAATGGTGCAAAACTTAAAAAAGAAACACAATGTCCCTGAACATATAAAAATAAATTAATACTTTGTGTGTCCAGTCACTGTCAACCTTTTTTGTCTGGTCCTAAAGATTCACACACACAAACTGAGGCTTCATTGGCTTTCCTTCACACCAGCACGGCCAATCACAATCACTTATGTACACCAACGGCCAATGAGAAAGGTCTATGTACACTTAACGAGGTAAAAACTGTGCCACTGACACACTTCCTCCCCCCTACAAGCGGCTATATACAGCCACATCCCCTCCCAATCAGCCAACTATCAATAGCTTCTAGCTTTCAAACACACCACAGAATAGAAGTCATTAAAAGGGTTTACAGCAAGATTTGACTGTATGAGAAAAAACAAAAGACAAACAAAGCTTTACACAGTAGTACAAAAGGATGTTAAATTGTAACACCAGCAGGTTTTAAAATATATCATCTTATGCCCATTACACAAACAAACTCCCAATAAATAAAAAGCACAATACAAAGTTGGCTTTGATATTAGAGTATGCAGCAGAATAACATTTCCTGGTTTTTATTAAAGAGGCGGCACGTCCAGCCTGACGTCACCAGGTCTTTTTGTAATCTGTTGCCTATTAGCAACGCAGCTTAATTACCAGTAGCTTGTGAAGAACTGGGCTGAGTGACAGGGACACAGGTAAAAGGAAAAAGTAAATCCCGCCATCCCCCCTTGGCCTCAGGCACTTGGGTTTGGACCCTGATTGGCCAGTCCTGACTGATGCGGGTTTCAAAGCGGCCGCTGCCGTCGGCCTTTAGGTCCTGATAGGCTGGTCCTGCTCGAGAGGTAGGTGCAGCGGGGGGCTCAATCAGGAAGATGAAATGTAATGACTGTTGCGCGCTGACAACCAACTGCATTATTTCTCTTTTTGAGTCCATACCGTGGGGATTAATGCATCCCTTCATATTTTTCTCTTTTTTTTTACATTGCGCTTCCCTGAGTGAGCCCCCTGCATCTGGCCCAGAGAAGAGACAGTCAAAAAGCAAGGCTTCTGCGGTGACTGCACAAGGCTTGGCTCACTGACATTAATGGATCTGCACAAACGGAGTGAAAGAGACACGGGAGGAGAGGCAACAGCGAGAACATGTGGGATATTTTCACAAGCCTCTCACCCAGTTTTCCCCTCGGGACCGCTGTGAGACAGATGTCAAACATACATCTGCTACTGTTAAGTCCTGTGGTAGGGAACTGTAGTTTCTTTTTTTATACTCATGTATTTTTGATAATTTTCTTTTTTACATTTTAAGTTCTGCGTGTGTGCTAGCTTGTGTGCCGAGTGCACAACTCTGATAGCTGAGACCCCTGAGAGAGTGAGACAGCAGAGAGACCAGACCGAGAGGGATGTGTGGAGGATGGGGAAACAAGTGAGAGAGATGAGAAAGAGAGGAAACAAGAGAGAGACACAATGTGAAGAGGAAGCAAAATGATGACTTAAGAGAAGAAAATATTGAGAGACACAACACAAAAAGCTGACCTGTTAGTCAGCTCACCTGTTGAGAGAACAGACACAGCATGTGCTTTTTTACAGACACTAACACACTACATTGCTACCAGTGATACCAAATGAAAATCATTAACAGTGACAAAATAAGAACCTGAAGCAGCACTAAAGCTAGAAAGTAAAAAAATATAAAAGTGGATGGAAATAAATAGTACAAATGAGCACAGAAAGCTGTGTTAAGATGAACTTTAAAAAGTTGCAAAAATAAACCTGGAAAAGTCAACTAGAGTGAATTACTGACTGCAAATAAATGCTATCAATAGCAATAGTGTGTGCTAATGTAGAAGCACAGACGACTGGAAAACTATCAGGAACACAGATTTCTCTGCTGCCAATGTTCTCACTGCCGAACTACAAAGTTGATCAACAGGCTGATCTCCCAAAAGATGCTGCATATTTACTTGAGAAAAAACAAACAATAACCAAAATAACAAAAAAAAGCATCTGCCGTCATGTCTTCTCCTGCCCCGCAACGCCCACGGCCTTCTCAGCTAGCCGCGGCTTCTGTGCTCCCGAGGCGTGTGTGTCAGCATGTGCGTGCTGCAGTGCCAGGAAGGGGTTGGCTGTGATGGCGCCTTGGCCCTGGCTCTGGGCGCCGGGCAGCAGGTTGTTGATGGGTAGCTGAGCGGAGGAGAGCGGGATGGAGGGAATCTGGGCAGAAGAGGAGAGGGACTGCAGCTGCTGGAGGTCCTGCTGCTGCTGCATCAGTTGGTAGAACAACACCTGCTGCTGCTGCTCCTGGGGGAGAAAGAGGGAGGAGGGAGGGGAGAGAGCAAAGATGGGGAAGGAGGAGAAAAAGAGAGAAAAATAAAGGAAGGGAAACAGAAGTTGGATAAGAAGGACAACAATGAGGGAGAGTTAATAACTTGGTGATTATCTATTATGCCATTATCCAAAGGAAAATCATAGCTCAATGTCTTTGTGTGTGTTTAACTGTGTGTGATAGTGGCGATGGCCTGCCAGTGTGTGTGTGTGTGTGTGTGTGTGTGTGTCGTACCGCTGAAGGCTGTGAGGAAAGCAGCTGCTGGAGCTGATGGTGCTGCAGGAGGAGTCTGTGCTGCTCCGACAGCAGGCCGAGCCGCGCAGCGCTGACAAGACGAAACACAACTTGCAGTCAGACACAGAAAACAGCGTCTCCACTCCATCAGCTACAGCACAAGACATTTTATAACAATCAAAACAAAGGTTTACACCACTGAAACCACCAGGAACTGCTGACTGCAGCAAAATGTAACCCATGACAATAAACAAATTTATAGGCATTGGTTTTTAAATATATTAAGCAAAAACTGGAGTCATCTCCAAGTTTAAAATGTGCTGTGGCCAAAAGGAGACATGCATGCACATAACTACACACAAAACACCTTCAGTGTTGCAACATCTTCACAAAGTTTCATTTATAGACTTCAGAAAAATGAAGGAAAAAGAGCTACAGGTTCCTGGGACGCTGAGCAGATGTCTGTCTCACCTGTTTTTACTAGTTGCTGAGCTGATAGAATCCAAAGGGCAAGCAAGAGGAAACAAAAAGGAGAGGATGCAACAAAGAGCACAATCAAAAATCTGGTGAAACCAAGAGACCAGGCTGCAACACATGCATGTTTAGGAATGAAACTGGTGTTTTTAAATGCTTCAATGTGGCAAAGTGACAAATAGAGTGAAACCTTTAACCATTTAATAATGTGAATGAATGTAAGGAAACTGGAACACTTTTGGTGACTTTTCATCCACTGGCAATAAATGTATTTGCTATTTGCTTTGATTTAACATCTGATTGTGTTAACACTATGCCTGTCATTCATCATCACTTGATTTAACTTTGTATTTTCACCAGCTTAGGACCAGCAAAAGACATCAGAATAGATTTTAGGACAATGAAAGCAGTTGTCAGACTTACCTATTATTAACAGGCAGTGTGACCCCTGTAGCTGCTGCTGTAGTGTGTGTGTGAGGGCTGGCGGTGCCCGCCGGCGTCTGGATCACCCCGTTTAGCGCCCCAACTATTCCCCCCATGCCCAGCGCACTTCCTGCACCCAGCGCACCCATCAGCCCTGCAACCCCTCCCAATCCGGCCGAGGCCGTTCCCACGGTAGCCACACCGTTCAGCTGCGGCTGGGGCGGACTCTGAGAGACAGAGGGAGGGGTGGAGAGAGACGAGGTGGAGCCACTACTGCTGTGGCCCCCACATGACGCATTGTCCTGAGAGAGCGAGAGAGAAATCATCTTTTCTCAACAGCTTTTCTCGGTAGTGCTTGACTTGACCATCACGTTTATGATGTTTGTTCTTACCTGAGCTGCCACAGGTAAAGATGAGTCAGTGGCTCCCAGGTGGGATCCTTTCACATCTGTAATGCAAATTAACACATATTTACACTTTCTGAGTCCATGTATATAAGCATTAGGGCAGCGACTAATGATTGTTGTAATTGATTACTCTGCCCTTTTTTTTTCTTAGTCAAATAATAATCGTTTGGCAAAATAAGATTAAAAAAAATCTTAACATAGATCTTAAGCTCTTAAAGCCCTCATTTTTATATTCAAATGCCTTTTTTGGAGGATTTTTTTATTTAAATTATATGATATGCGGAAAAGACACGAATCCTCTCACCTGAAAAACTGAAATTATAAAATACTGTTCAACTCTTGCATCTGTGTGTGTTTGTATTTAGGTGAAGATGTTGAGAAAGCTCAAGATTTGTGTGTAATAAAGCAGTACATGTACATTAACACCCTGCTTTTCCTGCACTACATTATCTACTTATTCCTGTAATTTTGAAATAAACAGATTACCAACTTTAACCAAAAATTATTTAACCAAGACTGTTTGGCGAGTGTGTGTAAATGAGTGTGTGTGCGTGCGTGCGAGTGTGTGTAAATGAGTGTGTGTGTGTGTGTACCAGAGGAGGTCGTGGTGGGAGTGAAAGGCACTGATAGCTGAGCGCTGAGAAGCTGCAGTCTCTCTTTCTTCATGGTCAGAGTTTTGATCTGCTCCTCCAGCCTCCTGTTCTCCTCCTGCAGCTGGTGGAGTGACTTCAACATGCCCACCACTGAAAGAGGCAAAGACAACTAATTGATCTAAATGATTTACCATCATGAACCACTGATTAACTAAACGCTCTCAGCTAAAAAAAAAAAAAATTGTTCCTAATTCACAGCTAATTCACAGCTGTGTGAGACACTAAAAAGTGAGTGAGTTTTACAAACTTAAACTATAGCGACTCTCTGCCATGCAACCCAGTGACTGATTACACTGATATACGCTAAGGGTCAAAGGTCAAGATCAGCTACAAAACAGTGACCCTGGTGCCTGTGCTGACTCAGCATAGAGCTCAAGGACAACTCAGAGGAGGAGGAGGAAGATTTGGCAACACAGACTTAAAATTGACTCGTCCAGATGAAGGATAACCTTTCAAACAACTGGGCTGTTTTCCCTTTTTTATTTTTACTTTATAGATCCCTGAAGGGATGCTCAGATAGGCCGATAACTGACAGAGAGTGACAGATGCTACAAAACAGATAAGGTGAGGTAGTGACTGAAGAGACAGACGAGACACAGAGCAAATGGCAAAGAGGGAAAAGGTGGAAATTATGACAAGCTCTAGTGAAGGAATTTTTGAGAATTAAACTAAGTATCATAATATAATTGCTTTGTTATCAGAGTAAAGAGTTAGTTATTGTATTATTAACAACTTCAAAAAAATCTCATATGATGCCCAGCTATGTGCGAGTTACAACATTTTGTGAGTCTTCAGGTGTGTGT
>JAPZDY010000013.1:11943378-11955594 GCA_029783645.1 Ctenochaetus hawaiiensis | reverse complement strand
TGATTTTGCACCAATTTATCCAGCCTTAAAAAATAAGGACACAAACTGTAACTGGTGTTGACAATCATTGACACAGCTCCAAAATCCTTATATCTAGGTCTAATATGCTGCACTCGTGATATACATGCACCGATGATGACAATGATATTTAACGGTGAATTAGTTGCATTTTATTGTGTTAATACATACATGTGCTCATACTCATTATGATAATTCCATGTGATAAATGCAGTGCCTCGTTCCATTCATGCTTTGTCATTGTATGTGGTGGTAATGCTTCTTCACGCTAGTTGCCACCCGTCATAAAAAATAAGAGTTCACCAGTGTAATCCCTTTGTTTCAAGAGAAATTTATCTGCCAAGCGACAAAACAGACAATAAAGTAGACTGATAGTTTTTTTTCCCACAAATTTTCTTCAGAGAATGTGATAATATTGTTACTGACAGTTATTCAGGCCTTGTGCATCATCTAGTGAAAATCTGATATCACCACAGCCCTTGTCCGAAGGACTGTTTTGTTGAAAAAAAAATCGTTCTTGCAGGATTTAAAGGAACAATTTAGTTGATTAATTGATTATTGCTATTTTTGTTTTCACACATAGAGCAGTGGGGTCCATGGGAATCCAAACAATGAGAAAGTAGGTAATGTCGACAAATTCAAAGGGTTAAACTTTACTGTCACTCAGGCCCTGAGCAGGCTTACAGTGCATCATTTTCCATCAGCTCTGCTGTCCTCCTCCACACCAAAAAACATCACAGCTATTCTCAGATTTATATACTCTAAATCCTTTGGGCGAGAACACAAAGAGGACAGCATGCATTTAAAAATTAAGCCAGCATATTGCGGACATATTTAATACTTGTGGATCTGCAACCTTCAAAACTTTGTCTCTCCTTTACATCAGTCTTCATTTAAACGCGTGTTCGTCTCTCTTTCTCCCTCTACCTTCTGTGAGAGCCTCCACCTCCTCCCTCTGGGCCCCTGGCCAGACGCTTCCTTTCATTTTCAGTAATGAATCACACATGCACACACATGCAAACGCACACTTTTGCATTTACACACTCACACAAACTCCCCTCTACTTAAGACGGTCAATCGCAGCTTTTACCCCCACCAGGTCACCGCTCTAGTCCCTCGCTCGCCGTCTTCTTCAAGTCCTTTTTCTCTCGTTACCCCTTCCGTCCTGGCACCTCCCTCCAGACACTCAAAGCAAAGAGAAGCGGCTGCCAAAGTAAACAGCCTGCATGCATACAAACACGTGCACACCTTGCATGTTTGCGCTCACATGACCCTTACTGCTTCACAAATAGAGCTTCACGCTTGTGTAGCTCTATACTGATCCTGTACATGACTGTGTTTGACTTAACCGTAAGGAAAAATCCCAAGGGAATGATCAGAAAGGCTGCAAAACAATCATTTTCATCACTGATTGGAGATTTAATTAAATTAATTAATAGACTAGAGAATCAGCTGAAAATAAATTAGCAACTATTTTAACAGTGGATCAATTATTTAATCTGTTTTTTAAGCCAAATGCAAAAAATTCTCTGGTTTCAACCTTTTAAATGTGAGGATTTGATACAACTACCAACCGAATAACTTTTTTGCTTTTGACTGTTTCTCCGTAAAGTGACTGGTAAGGACATCAGCTGACAGACTCTGGCATCATTACTGACACTAGTTACATAAACAGCAATTAAAGGGGATCATCTTCAGCACTGAAAGCTGAAATCACCAAACTTCTGAAAGTTGTAGTTTAAATATTACTTACAAACAAAATGTGATTTATCAGTACACTAGTTCCCCTCAGTGTGAGAGCTCACACAAATCAATAATTGTACTCAGTTTATTAATAAATGTGACATAAAATCTAATATTTCTCTGATAAAGTTGATAAAATGCTTCCAATGCCATCAGACTTTTTGTGTTTTGTTTCAAGAAGCACAAAGCTCACTTGTGTCCACACACACAGCCCCCCTAGTCTTTATCTGTTACACACACACACACACACACACACACACACACACACACACACACACACACACTCAGCCCCGTGGCCTCCTGTCATTCAGGCTGATTAGTGAGTTGACCTGCAGGTCAGGGTGGATCTGACTCTGATGACTGCTGACCGGCAGCAGGAACTACCTACCTTACTCCTCCTCCTCCTCTTTAACTCTCTCCTCCACTCCTTTCTTTTCTCTTTCTTCTCTCCTCTCCGTTCAACCAGATGTCTTCTATCAGGAAATAGCTACTCTGATTACTAAATCCATGTCTTACCCCTCATTAGCTCCTCTGCACTGGACAGACAACAAACCACCTCTCTCCTGCTGCAGGAGCTCCCTGAAGGCAGCTAACGGCCTTCTTTGCTCCTCTGTCACAGCACCACTTCGACACAAGCCTCCTCTTTCTCTTACACCGACCACAGAATTCAACAATTTACATGTGAATTATAAGTGTCTGAATTCAGTGCTGTATTTGTTTGTGTGTGTGTGACTGAGAGAGAGAGAGGGGACAACCACGGTGTGCAACCAGAGCCGAGTGGGAGGAGTTTGAAAATATCACGAGTGCTGACCCTTGACCCCTCTGTGGGACAGAGGGGGCGTGACCTATCCATTATCTCCCTCTCTTTCTCTCTCTAACATACACACACGTTGCCACATTAGGATTGCTGCCGTACCTGCTGGTGAGGCCTCAGACTGGGCTATGAGTGCCGCCATGGCCGAGTTGGGGTTTAGTCTGTTGCCAAACATGTGGGAAGGAGCAAGGTTGAAGACGGACCCTGGCAGACCACTCACCTGTAGACAAAGACACAGATACAAATGAGAATGAGCCACAAAAAGCCATGTTTTATTGTGAAATTTAAAAAAAAAATCACTGAACAGGCAAGTTTTGAGATGTTTTTTGGTCATTTTCTCCATCACTGGATACCTGATATTGAAACAGGTCCCCACATGGTTCAGTAATACAGAATATTAGAAAGTTTAAAAATCTTGTTAAATTAACATTAAATCAATTCTTAAACACTCAGCTGCCTCTATGAGAGCTTAAAATGTTAACCAGTTTTACAGAAATAAAAATCTATTAAGAGTTTAAAGAATTCAGTGAGAATCAATTCAATTACAATTCATGATGAATAAAACCATTATCAGACTGATTCATTATCATTCTGTACTCATCACAGTTATTCATTTTTGTATTTTGAAGTTAATAATTAAATGTATCACAAAATTGGGAAAATACCCGTTATAATTTTCTAAAGCCCAACAAGGCAAAGGACAAATTAACAGAACTAGAGGACACACAGAAAATAAACAAATGCATGAAAAGTTAAACATTTCTTTCTTGGTGTCAGAAACCAGCAGATCTTCTGCAATTTTGCTTGATTAATGACCTGTAGGATTTACAGATTATCAAAGGTTTTGTTGATTAATTTCCTTTCCAATTTATATCAATTATTCTTCCACTCTGTCTTTCATTACAAAAACTGGGTAATTCTGTACTATGAATCCACAACTCATTATTTAGTTACACACCCATATACACACGAGACTAAGAGAGCCTCGACACCCTGAGAGTACGCTGACATGCTGACAAAGTGTTTCTGATGCATGGAGTTTAATCCAATTAAGGCATTTCCCAAATAAGGACCGTGTAGTGAAGGGTGGGGTGGGGTTGGAGGAAGGAGAGCGAGGGTGGAGCATCAGAATGGGAATCAGGTCTATCTAAAAGAACAAAATGGCTGACTGTTTTGGTTGCAGAAGAGTACAGGGAAAAGCAATGACCCAAGCATGCAACACTGCAGAAAACTATTAAAATCTGAGGAAGTTCTGCCAGAATTTGTTTTGATGTTTGAGACATGTTGTCTTTTTAGTCAAGCTTCAAGGCTCAAGGGGAAATTTTCTTAAGCAAAATTAAAGGAAAAAAGGTGCTGAAACACAATTTCATAATTAATAGAGGAGATAAATAAATTTAGAAATTATTAATCCGTAAGAGTTTTGATAATAAAACAAAACAAAACAAAAAACGTTTCATGCCAAATGAGCAGAAGACAAAAAAACTTTCTGGAAATACACAACTAGAACCAAAGTTTTCCTTTTTGAGTGCAATTTTAAGCATATTAAAACAACCTTAAGTTAAATTCTCACATATTCTGTAGGGTTGGTTGAGTCCATTGCCGGTTGTTTCTTGGTGATTATTGTCATTCTATTTTAGTTCTGTAATTATCGAACCCCTGAAGAATGAGTTAGCGCTGCTACTCAGCAGAAAAACTTGTAGAACCAAACATTCGCCCAAAAACATTTTTTAATCCCAAAAGTTCAACAAAATTAATTTTGAGCCCTCCTGCTGCCTTTCAACAACTGTGGAAGGAGCAGAATTCGGTGTGACAGCAGGTTTTTATATTTTATTCCTAGAGAAGTTCCAGCTGGGTCTCTTTTCTAGAGCGACCTGGCAATCAGCAGCTGTCTGTCGACAAAACAGCAGCTCTGTTCCTGGTCTGTTTTTTTTACACGTTTGAAAAAAAAAATAACAAACAAATAAACAAAAAGAGTTGTTAATTGTTGTGAAAGTGGATCAAAACTAACTGACAGCTAATTAAAAGTTCTATAGAGATTTTTTTTTTCTATCTTCATTAATTGAAGTCTGTCTACTAAAGAGCTAACAAGGTAATTTAGCTTAAGAGAGAAAGAGAGAAATTTCAGAGGGTGTGCAGTTGTATTTTTCAACTCAATAAGGCAAAACAGGTGTAAGGTGCTCGTGTCTTGACATTTTGTGAGTTTATTTAATTTATATATTAGACTAAAAATGTAGGGGGGGGGGCAAATTTATAAAAAATCAAACAAAAGAGCAAGTACATTCAAATCCTGCATTTGTGCAGATTTCCTTGCCTATACGTCTCTTCTGTTGTTTGTTAATTCATTTTTATGTATTTGATGAAATTTGGGGCACAGCCTGGAAAAACAAAAATCTAGGAAGTCATAATTTCCTATTATGAATTCATGGAAGTAGTTTGTCTAAAACAACAAAATCTGGAAAACATCCTGAAAACTCCCACCACTGGTAGATGTTAAATCTGCAGAGAGAACTTGTACCCTCTGTGCATTTTCCTCAACTGAAATGACTCCAGATTTCTTTCTAGTCCTCCCTCCTCCTTCTCTTGCTCCTTCTCCTCCTCCTCCTCCACCCTCTCAATGCCATAATCCTGCCCCCTTTCCCATCAACATTCATTTTTCATTTTCATTCATTTTTCATTCAAAGTCTCTCTCGTACTCCCTTTCTCTGTCCTGGGCTGATAGCCAATAACAGTAGGCCGGGAGTCTGCTAGCGGACTGAAAATAGCAAATGGTCTCTGTCACTCACTCACATACACACACACACACTAGGGGAAGCCTGTTGTTGGCGTACTTTTATAGTTGCGTAATTTCCACAGCTTTGATTTGGAGTGTTTGTATGTATGTGTCCCATGTGCCCGGAGCCTCGTATTTTACTGAAACTAACACACATTACACACACTAACACACAACACATTCAGATTGTTTTTAACAAACTGAAGCAACTGAAGGAAATAAAGGGAATAAGAGAAATCCCTCCTCTGTGAATGTCTTCCTCGCCTTGGCTTTTGGCCGTGCACACACACGCGCAAGCACGTGCACTCACGCACACACAGCCTAAAGTCATCTATACGTGCTGCAAACAGGCGTGATATCCTGTGCTTCCTCTGGCCTCCTGTCCCCTATAATATGTGCTGAACAGAGAGGAGCAGGGCAAGATGAAGGCCAGGCCACTGAATTGTAATGTACTCATTGTACCCCAAACACTCACACACACACATGCACACACACACACACACACACACCCGATTTTTCCCTCCCTCCCTCCATCTATCCCTCCATCCCTACTGTGGTGCTTGTCAGATGTCATTACATCACAGGACAACGGCGGGAGAAAAAGAGAAATGGATGGGGACAGAGAGAAGGAAGGTCGAGGGTGAGAGAAAGTGTGTGTGTGTGTGGGTAAGAAGAGAAAGAGAGGTGGTGAGTGAACACAGGAGAAAAATGGAGTTGGGTGGACAGAGACAGAGCATGGTCTTTGGGGAGATTTTGAAAAGGACGGACACTGGGGTCAGTGACTGAAGATGAGTTTTCTTTTCTTTCTTTTTGAGAGACAAGTAGGGGGGGGTGATTACTAGAGGGGGCTAAGCTGACAGAACAGAGTCAATGCCTCCACTTTTGAATGTAAGCTCATTTGAACCAATGGACACACCAAAAAATATTACACTTTGAGTACGCCTATAAATCACAGTACTTCATTTTGTTCTGGAAAAACCTACTAAACTGTTGCTCCAACACCTGATGTTCAAATGGAAATATGTTGAAAATGGGGAAAATGTGGCTCATATTATGTACATAAAATTTTAACAATTATTATATAAATATTTCCAAAATAGGAGAAATTATCTGGAATATGCAGCCTGGATTCTGGATCCACATTCTGACCTAATGCATAGCGAATGAGTGCTTTCCCAGCTTTGCCCATAAGGTTTTTTTTCCTTCTTTTTCTCCACAGTGTGGGACACAAAGGAAATCATAATAGTGAGTGTTTATGACAACAGCAGCTAGTTTAGTGATATTTACATAATTTTTTTTAGATTGACTTCATACATCTCATAAATCATGGTTCAAATATTTTACTGTTATCTTGTTCATTATCTCTACCTACTTCTGCACATTTACATTAATAATGTTGCATCACTAAATATTATAAACATAATACAAGCCAGGTTATTAATGTTAATAGTTGCTGAATTATGCCAGAGAACCACAGATCTTTCAAAGAAATGTAAGTGACAAAAATTAATAAATTTATTTGTGTGTTCTGATTAACTCACAAAGAGCCTCTTCAGGTGCAGCTTATAAAATCAGCAATAGAACATTTTGCTTAGAAAACACAATCCGCACAAGGTCAGGACACACACATTTCACACGTAATTAACATGCAGTGGATTAATAATAGTGCTGAGAGATTTGGTGCGGAAGATGTTTAATTAGTGTGCTTTGGTTTATTTGTGTTCCCACAGTTTATCTGCACTTCAGCTCACAGATGCAAGAGATGTGGGTGAATTGACAGATGTAGAGGGTGCTGAATGAAGAGAGAGGGGGTTGTGTGTTTGTGAAAGAAAAGAAAGAGTGATGGAGTGTGTTTAATGAGCACGTATTGTCATGTATGTGCGAGCAAGGAGGGCACTGAGGGTTTTCAACACAGGTTGTGTGTTTGGACTCACGTGGGTGGAAGCTGTGCTGGTTAGCGGTGCAGTGGCAGTGAATGGAGAAGGAGGGGCTAGTGAAGGTGTGGGCTGCTGTTGCTGGGACAACTCGGAGCTGGCCCCGCCCACGACGACAGTTCCTGGTCCCGAAGATGTCCCATCTGCACCAGAGAAAACACCTGTGGAGAAATCAGAGATAACAGATGATGTTATCGTCAACTAATACCACACCAAATATTACAAAAAAGAATAATTATAGAGAAATAGTGTTTGACAGGCGATGTTACAGTGACTATAATTCTAAAAGTATGAAAAACAATGCAGTAAGTAATAGAATCAATAATTGATTTAGCTCACTGTCACACTCTCATTCTTCAGTAGAACACTCAGAACAAAACCATTGTATATTTTTTCATAAACACTGGATTTTTTTTTAAATGTCAAAAAGTGAAAATCACTGACATTGTAGCAGCTCTGAAATTTGTCCTTTTTTCTTTGGATTCTTGCCTTGGTCTTGATTTTTGGTGCATGCACTAATTTGTAAATACAGGCATCTGCTGTCAAACACAAGTTGAAAATATCACATTTTAATTATGTTATGACAATGTGTCAATCAAAAAATGTTCCACCTTGGCAGTAAACTATTAATTTTCCTACTATCTATATTATGTTGTTTTTACAATGGAATGACAAAACTTCTAATATCACAAGGAATGGCAATGGTCAAATTGTCATATTGGTGTGTGTATCATTTACTAAGATAATGGAACATATAGAATTAAGCTTTAAACAAGGTGCAGATCTGTTGACAATTTAATGCATGATTAATAAAATCAACAAATATAACGCATGATTAAGTACGTCGGCCTGCCAGAGAGTGCGGTCAGATAATCTAGGTTCTTTATGATCATAAAAACTCCATCAATTTTAATCAGCTCAAATTCTAATGCACAGACACACACACACACACACACACACACACACACACACACACAAAGCTGGTGTCAAAAAAAAAAAGACAACACAAATAGTTCACATTCAGCTTTTACAAACTGGGGCAGAAAACAGCAGAGGAAAAATCATTTTGAAAATTTTCCCCCCTTGTATATTTTTTTCCTTATATTCTCTTTGCACTAATTTCGACAAAACACACACTTTTATTCAGCTCATAAATAATCATGAACACTACATTACAAAACGTTCACTAGTTCCACGCAAATATATAACTCCATTTTTACACATCCACACGCATGCTCTATTCTCTTATCTCTTTGCTCTCTCTCCATCTCTCCCCCTCCCTCCCTTTACACACCCCTGCACTCGCCCACTAACCAGGGATAAGCCCTGCCCCTGCCCCCCTTTGACCCCTGCAGAGGAGGGGGGGTTGGAGGGCCCCTCAGCCCCACAAAAGCCTGAATGGCTCAGGGCAGCACACATTCACTTGGGGAACAAGAGATCTTTGTGCCAAGAGGGGAGGGGTGGAGGGAGAGAGAGGGAGAGCGAGAGAGAGAGATACGAACTCTACATGGGCCTACATACTATTTATAACGCTTTGTAATATGCACCAGAAAAATTGATACCCAAAGCCAGGCTGCTGTGACTCAGGGGGCACGAGCTCCTGCAAGATTTTTAGCAGCTGGATTAGAGGCCAAACCAACAGTTTATCAGAGTTTAGCTCACGCCGTTGATGAAAAGAGTTGCACACAAAGGGAAGGTGCAAAAACAGAGCCAGCAACAGGAGAAAAAAATACAGATTCATCTGAATCCATGATGACGTTATGATATAAAAATACAGAGGATATTAAAAATTTTCCAAAATTCAACGCCATTGATAATTTACTTATGATGAATGCTGTTTCTATGCTCTATAAAGAATGCTGGAATTTATAACATAATTTAATATTTTTATTTATATTCCTAAATTGGACGATCAAACTAAATAGCCGGTGTTTTCCTGATTTTTATTCAAGCAGCCAGTAAATTAAAGCTAGTTTTAAATTTACCTGTCATTTATAAACAAATGTGTAAAATAGTTACACACTTAAAATTTAAAGTTTATTCATATTATATTTCTTTCTCTCATTTATTTTAGTAATTGCCAATTTTAGGTGAAAACCCCTTTGGTGCAAATCTGATGAATCCCTGGTTTTGAGTGAAAAGCAGGATTATGTGTTCTAAACCTGAACCACTTAATTTACAAAACCTTTATTAAGAAAATTAAATCAACTAAAATATATATATATATATATATAGTCATGACGATACGGCTGTTTTTCATCATCACTGAGATAATCACAATCGGGTGTGCTTTACTCACAGTGCTGAGAACATTGTTAAATATTGCAAAGTTTGCTCTTCAAACAAACTGATTCTTATTTATTTTCAGCTCTTGATGAGAAATAAAACTTCTTCCTTGGACGACAAAGAAAAAGAATTAAGCCTAAAAAAATTCTCTGCACACACACACACCTCTAACACACAAGCTTGAGCTTGTAAAACTTACATACCCTATCTGTGTGATCAATAATGTTAAGCCCCTGGAGCACAACTGCCTCCACTGCCCGACCTTCCTGCTCCTTCTCCCTTCCTGCTCACTACGTCTGTAAGCTTAAAAAATATCCACCTTGATTAGCTCAAGCTGGTATTATTCCCATAGGAAATCTATGTTATCTATTTAGGGAGGGTTAAAGCCAATCCAAAAATGGAGTGGATGGCATCATGGATGTTATTTAACAGCTGAACATGTGTCTTGATTAAAAACCTGCTACAAATTCTTTGTTAGTAGGAGACTTCTATTTTAATAGAGGAGTGATGCTGAACACTGAGGCCCTGTAGCTTGTTTTTTTTTGTTTGAAAAAACTACACAGTCATTCGACCATGGTTCAAAAATGGAACATGGAGACAAACACTAAACATAATTATGACAGCAGAAAGATATTTGTTATACTGAGAATTTTCCACTGCCAAAGACAATCAGTATGTATTCAAACATCAGGGTAATGTGTAGATGGAGCAAAGCCACACTGAGGGTGGTCATTGTCACTGTGTGTGTATGTGTGTGTGTGTGTGTGTGTGTGTGTGTGTGTTTGTCTGTTTGCATGTTTTACAAAATGTACGTAGCTTTGCCATAGACTGATATAACCCAACATCAGCTGCAGAATCAAGAACAGTCAGACAACCAAATTCAAGAATCTCTGCAATGATGCATTAAGACTGGAGATAGAGAAAAAACAACTCTGGGCTTCAAATTCAGGGGCATCTGGGTTAGTGTAAATACAACTGATTTATTTGTTATTCTACCTTATTCTGAATGGTTTACTGATGATTAACACATATTTTATAACGCACATGAAAGAGTTGTCATGTTAAAATTTGCTACATCCAATTTTTAGTTGTATTGTTTGTTCGAGGTTTTCCGCAGTGTGTGTGTGTGGGTGTGTGTGTGTGTGTGTTCAATGTTCTCCAAAAATATTTTTAAGTTCTAACCACCGCAGCGCTCACACTTGTTAAATATACAAATTAAAACTGAAAGTAAAATTATTTAAATTGTAAACTACAAAATTTAATTACATTGAAAAATTTAATCATGTCATAAAATATTACAGTGGCCAAAATTGTTTTATTTTATGAATCTCCAAATAATTTCTTTTTCAATGTAAGAATGCATTTTACTGGCACAAGAAATAATGCTTCATCTACACATTTAACCACAACAAAGAGAGTGTGGGAGAAATTTCAAATTCAGGTTTCATATCTTATCAATAAGCTTTATTCTGAATTTAAATGAAATCTTGTTCATTGAACATTTCCCTGGTTTTCATAATTTCCCCTCATATTTTGCAGTAAGACCAGGGTACTGATAAGTCTGATTCATTGAGATAAGAAAAAAAATACAAATGAGGACACTGACAAAATTTTGATTATAATCACCCGAGAAAGCAAATTGATTAATTTAATAATCAACTACTTTAAGTATCTCAAGCTTTCTTGTCTCTGATCTCAATCATTTATACACACACACACACTCAGATCTGAATAAATTCATGTTCACCAAACAGCTTTTCTCCCCCACCGCGGTCTACCAGCTCTTCCGTCCCATCAGTGACCCCTCTGCCGTCAAACATTAACCTAGCCAAAATCTAACCCCCTGCCTCTCCACACCCTCCAACACATATCTATCAGGCTAACTATCTATCCATCAGCACCCTGGAGTCAGCAGACAGGGTGGAGGTGGGGGGATAAACGCTAAGATACTCCCCATTACTGCCCTGCATTAACCTTCAGCTAAATATTTACAGTAGGAAGAAGAACACGATTCTCAGACACACACATACATTTAATGCACAGCCATATATAACCACCACTGTTTGTTTCCCTATCTTCTATCACCAGCTGTGGTCACAAACGCCGCCACTGCTGCGGGAAAAAGCACAAGAACCAGAAATGATGGACATAGAATCGTAAACAAAATTATCCCCAACCACCACTGCTGCAAAAAACTACATTTAGAATGCAAACAGCACCAGTCCTCTGGTCCGACTCACTAACTAATTCTTGAAAGTACAAAAATATGAAATATCCACAAAACACACCTTTAAATGCATGACTGAATATAAGCATTTATGGATAAACATACAATTACCAACACTTTGCGATACATTTACGGCTTGAAGTGATATAACCATTTTGGCTACACTGGTGACTTTTCATGTTGCTATAATGACGTATAACATGTTTCTCTCATTCACATCAAATTGATACATAAAATAAATATGAAGTGAAAATTTCTATCAATACAATTAATGCCATTAAATTATGATAAATTTGTATGATGGCTTCACTAAAATAATATAATCTCTGCTCCTTGATGCACCTGCAGGCTAAAACATGCAAAAACTAGATTTTAAAAGCATGTATATGCGCGCGCATTTGTGTGTGTGTGTGTGTGTGTGTGT
>JAPZDY010000013.1:11912636-11940867 GCA_029783645.1 Ctenochaetus hawaiiensis | reverse complement strand
ATTCACGGAGATTGGTTGAATTCGCGTGATTTGGTGCAATCGCAACATCGCGAATTCCTGAAGGGACTGATAAAAGGTCAACATGAAAAATTAAACACATAACAGAGAAATAAAATATATTTCAAATGTTGTCTTTAATTAATGTTCAGTACCTGCAGAAGCAGTAGTGGCTGACATCAGAGAGCCAAAAAGTGTTGCAGGTCCCTCTGAAGCTCCGCCCTCTGAACTGGGCTTCACAAGGCAGCTGCTGAAAGATGGCGGCGAGGAGAAGGTAGTCCCACCCCCGGGACGCAACGCTGAATCCGAGAAGCTTAGAAAGTCTGAGGAGGAAGGAGCAGAGGGTGTCTTGCTAGCACTGGTCAACAGGAGGCCTGTAGGAAAGGGGGAAAGGTGGAAAAAAGAAACAATGAGTTAAAAGAGAGAAAAAGACAGATGTGGAAGGAAAGAAAAGAGAATGGGAGCAGTCGAGAAACAATATGGCGGAAACAAGCATTACGGCTAAAAAAGTTTCCAAACGACTCTCCCTTCCATCAGAATGGGAGCAGCAGAAACGAGATAACCAAAATAAGCATTTTATCTGCTCTTCCGTTCTCTATCTGTGTACAGTCAGCCCTCCCTCATCATTGCAGCCCTCCTATGCAACAGACCAACTGCCTTGAAAGCGCACAAATGGATGAATACTCAAACACACACACACAAATACACACCGTTTCTCTGCTAGACACACAGAAACAGACACACACACACAGTCCTTGAAGGTTCTGATAGTACAAAACACAGGAGCTCAGTGTTAGCACTGACTCCTTTGAGGTCCTGACCTCCCTGCATTTCTGTGTGTTTGTGTGTGTGTTGGTCTTTTCCCAGACAGGATCCCTGATTACAGGAGCCAGAGGCCAATCAAAACGAAACACCGTTATCATGGCCACACACTTAAGTCTGGTGTCTGGCCAAAATCCATAAAATGATACAGCACACGTGAGCACAAACATAAAACTCATGAATCAAACTCTTATTTGGGTTTCAATAACAGCACTGTTTTTGTAACAGTGTTACAGAGCGGGAACACGAGGTGATCTGTCCTTGTGTCTCCGTTTCTCTAACTCCAGGCTTAATTCCAAGATGTGCGAAAATTAACATACAGGACTATTTTAAGCTATTAATTTACCTTGGTGGAAAGGCCCAGTGGAAGCAGAGGCAGATGTGGATGAGGTTGCCATGGTGACCACGGCGGAGGGGAGGGGTTTCCCTGAGGAAGTGAGAGACTTGCGGCCGCCCCTCTGTCCCACTGCATGACTTCCACCGCTGTTCTTCTTGTTCTTCACCTCAGACGCCGTCTTCCCAGCTTCTACAGCCAAGCTGTCTTTGGAGCTGCCGCCAGACGACACTTCTTGAAAGTTGGCATTAGTGAAACGGGCAGTGCTGTCATCTAGTCGCTTCTGTGAGGGCGCCGGCAGAGAGGTGACGCCTCCCCCTGAGCTGCTGCTGTTGTAGGTCTGGGTTAGGGAAGTGGAAAAAGTGGAACGTCAAATAAAAAAATATGGTTGAATGGAGAGGGAGGACAGGAACCATGAGAAGCACTGGAGCAGGAAAAAGAAATTATCAAAACAACTCCAGTTAAGAAAGGGAGGACTAAAAACAGGACAAAGGTCAGCAGGAGACCAGGTGATGTGTGAGGAACTTAAAGGAAGAGCAACAAAAGTTAATAGCGTTTAAAAAAAAAAAAGGCAAACCCTGCTGTAATTTTTAACAAGCCCAGTCACAATTCATTCAAACAAGGAGTGAGAAGTGGAGGAGAACCCTCACCTTGTCTGGGACCAGGATGTTTGGAAGAACAAGGGAGGGCGACATGTCCATGGTCTTCTTGTGTTTTGGTTTGTGCCTGTCTCGCTCCTTGTGTTTCTGAGCATGGAGAGGAAAAAAAAACAAAAAAAACAGGAGAAGCAGATGGGTGAAGCTGCTGAAGACATGACACAGAGAGAAAACCAGACCTCCTACAAACATTATTTTATAACCCTCTGCATTTTAGGAACAGTGGGAAAACACAGAATGTGGAGACATACTGGACCACCGCAAGTGCTCTGTGAAAGATTAAAGCCAAAGACATGGCAAAAAATAAAACAAACTAAATGAGGTATTAGGATATAAGCACTGAAGAGGGAGAATGTGTGTGGCTGACAGAAAAGGAGAGCATTGCATTTCAAAGGCTCAGTCTGAGATGAAAGCTTGGAGGTCCACAAACATAAAGAGAGTGATGGACGAGAGATAAAAAAGGGGCAGGAAGAAACAGGAACCCAGCCTGCTGCAGTTTAGGGCAGAGTGCGTCTAAGTGCCCTGCGCTGAAGCATACAAGGTCTTGTCTTTTCATCCAATCATATCCTGCTTCTTGGACGATCACAGCTCAATTTACACCCTCGCAATCGCATGTGCCGCCACCCTCCTCTCACACCCCTCGTGTGGCGACTGGGTGCCAGCACATTTACACCTCACATGCACACCCTGCACCCCGACACCTTTCTGCATGTGCGTATGAGCAGACAGGTGCACATACACTCACACACACTTTTGCATGGACAATCACACGCATGCCACACATCCATGCGCACAGATGAACTCTTGGAGGGGTGATGAAAATATGCAACCGCCCTGAGAGACGACATGGGACTCAACATGCTTGTAATGTTCAGTGTCATGACAACTCTGAAACACCAAAACCACCCCTCCCCCATCTTCCCCCTCCAGGGTCTTACGGAGGACTGATTGCACGGAGGCTGATGACAGTTTAGCCAGACTTCCTCTATGACTGGCAGTTAACAGACATCACCAACCAAATCAGGAGATAGCAGCTCGACTGAAACCCCTCTGCACACTCACGCACGCTAATTCTAACGCTCTGGGGTTAAGAGTTCTGTTTGTGAGTTTATTTCTGACTAGGGCTTGGAATTGAGGTTGCAACTAGAATTTATTTTCCCCATTTGTTAAACATTAAGAGGCTTTAAAGTTGTTAAAATGATCTTATCCCACTCTGTCTGACAAATACAGTAAATGTCATATAACAGCTTTTATTTGTACACACTTTCACATACACTAAATGGTAATATTTTGTGTCTTTGGAAACTCAGAGGTCCTCACTAGGACTTTAATAGAGATCTTTGAATGCAACAATGTGAGGCTGCACAGCACTGAGTTTATAAAGGGCTACTGGCGGGTTGTTGCCTGTTTAATTTCACCCAGTAATTCGCAGATAAGTCAATGAAATTTCAGAAAACTGTGAAAAATGCCTAAATCCAAGATAGGGTCTCTAAATAGCTAATTTTGCCCTCACAACTTTGATTACCCAAAGATAATCAATTACCACAACTGGAAGTTTCCACAGAGCATGAAACCAGCAGATGTTTTTTGCTATGAGCCTAAAAAAAATGTGACATAATTATCTGAATTGCTTTTGGTTTTTCTTCTGTGAGGCTTTACTCGACTCAGGTTTTCAGTTTACACTGCCATGCTGCTGTTTCTGCATCACTCTGCGAACAATGACACAGTTAAAAACTAAAAAAGCACAATAACTGACAGAGACAAAGCTGTGTGCCAAAGTTGCATGAGAGTTTCTGGACTTTTAAGGAGCAACCCTAATTGCCTGTTGATCGATTTCAACAAACCTTTTTAGAGAGACTTGAAAAAAAGGTCTACCTTTTGCCAAATATGGCAACAAAAAGCTGATGGAGAGAAGACAAAAATCGAGAAAAAGACTCTACAAAGTGAGACGGCACAGTGAAGAAAAGGAGAGTGAGAGAGAAACAGAGGTAAATTCTTTAGGATTCCCTTGTTGTTTTTCATTAACATTCCAGAGGTAGGTGTTGATGGACAGAGGCTGAACTGAGAGGGTCGGATAACACACACGCACACACACACACACACACACACGAGGACCTGAAGCACTGGGCGTGGGAAACATAACACACACACAATGTACCCCTGACACACCCTTATCAATCAGGTCAATTGATTATACAGGCAGAGACAAAGCCTTTCAGCGTGTCCTTTCCCCTCTTTTTCTGTTGCTGACCATTAGCAGCCTGATCATTTGACATGTCCGAGGATTCTTTGAAACTGTGTGGGGTAAATATAAGTGGTGGCAGAGGACAATGGATACTCCTATTTATCAACAAACTCCAAAGACATGAGTGATACAATGGTGAGCTGAAATCCTCTCAGTCTATGTCAAGTGCTGGTTATTAAGCTCCAAAAAGTGGACAACTGCTAATTTAAAAAAGAGATATATTTTTCCTTATATCAGTCTTTTGCTGTGTAAGTGCAAAATTATTTATTCTCTTGGTATTCATATCTTGATTTGCACTCACTAAAACTAAATGTATTTGATATGGACTGTCACAAATATTTTCATTACAAATCCCTCTGTTTGATCTACCAATTGATTAATTTCTCAATAAAATCTCAGAACACAGTAATTAAGAATTGCACATTTTTCATTGATAATTACAAAAACATATAAAAGGGTTGGAACCAGAGAATGTTTAAGCTTTTATATTTTAGTGAAGTTTTTTGCTCTTAATTGTACACTCAATTGTTTCTTCACTATATTAAATCCAAACTGGCTTTTAAACAGTGTAAACTTGTGACTCTTTTCCTTGCTGTAAAATTCACAAACAAAAGTATTAAAAATGTATTAAGCTTAGTTTTAATATTTGACAAACAAAAGCAGAGAATTCCCTATTAATTTGATTTAGTGATTAAATGCTTTAAAAGTCAAAGCAATGGCCTCAGAAGGAAGATGAGAGGGTACAGCAGAGGGGAGGAAGGCTGAGAAGTGGCAAGGGAAGACGGGGGGAAACGGAAGAACAGGAAGTAAGGGGGAAAATAATCCGCCCTGGCCTGGCAGGAATTCCCCTGTGCAGTTTCCGGCAGGATTTCTGACCAGCCATTGTGTGTATGTGTGTGTGTGTTTATTTCCTGCAAGCTTTTTGTAAGTAGTCAGTGTGGAGGATCTTTTAGCCCCTGCTGTAGTTTGACTGCAGGGTCTAACACGGGGTGGGCATACATCTGAGCCTCATAACCGCATAACAAATGCATGTGTGGACGCACGCACACACACACACAAACACACACCTGAGCACACTGGTCTCTGAATGTGGAATGTGGATGGGGGAGAGACAGGCAGAGAGAAGGATGTCATTTCTTGATCTATTTTTGTTCATTGTAATTTACTAAATCATACATTTATGATATATCTATATTTTTCCTTTTTCTGAATTGTGTTATTTTTCATGTGTAGAGTAATGTATTAATACTTGTAAAGTGTACTGAAAAGAGAAGAGGGAGAGAAAAGGGGGCTACACTAAATAATACAAATAAGGCAAGATTAACAAAAGCCAGGGCAGAGGAGCTCAAAAGTATGTGAACACACACACACACACACACACAAGCATACAAGCACACGCACGCGCGCACACACACACACACACACACACACACACACACACACATCCTGAAGCACTGTTTGGCACAATGACTAAGTAGACAGGCACAATGGTACACATGCTCAATTCTCAATGTGAATTCCACTAATTCTAATAATGAATGAGCTTAATTAATTTTTATGAATGACCACAAAGGAAAATCTATTGTCTTCTTTTGTATTTTTTTATTAGAAAAAAAACAAAACTATGAACTATAACTGGACAAAGACAGGAAAGAGAACTCATAGCCTCAGTCTTTTTGGCACGGCATCTTTAAAACAATCTCTACTGAGCTGCCTGCTGAACATAGGTCAAAAAATGAATGCAACATCTCATCAGAGCATAATCATTTCATTCAGTGTAGGTGTAACAATCATTTGCTACACCACTCAGGTGATGAAAACAAGCTTGGTGGAGGAGCGCCCCTCCTTTACTATCAGAATGATGCCGCTGACTACAAGGCCAAGTTACACTTTCAAAATGCATCCATGCATTCTGCTTTCCTCACTCTGAAAACTTACAGTGCATCTTCAGGGAGAAAAATTACTTTTTAGTTTTAGTTTTTACCTCCTTTTTTTAATTCATCATCTTAACACTGAGAAGATTTCAACCAAAGTTTATCACAGCAATGCATCTTTATCTAACAGGCAGTTAACAGGCTTGCAGAGTAAAATTCTACTGGAATTTGAAATGCTTTAATTTTCACTCAGTGTTTGTAGTTAATTATGATATTTTCAGTGTTGTTTTATGTTGTTTATAAAGGCTCCTTTATTAATGCAGATTTAGAGCGTTATTTTCTCAAATTGAATTGGTTTCGCAAAACCAATGAGTATTCACTGTGTAGCTGCATTACACAGAGCAGCTTAAATGTCAGGGAAAGATGAGGAGCATTTCAGATGACTAAGCAGAATCATTAGCACACAACATGACTCATCATTTGGTTTCCTTTTTTTAAAAAAAAATTTGTTGGATAACCATTTTGCTGTGATTTGTGTTAATTTAAAAGTAAATGAGAAATGGCCCTTTTCTTATTTCTGAAGTGGTCAGAAGCAGTTTCCTGTGGCTAATATATTTCCACACACACACTCAGACACAAAACTTGTGGCTGACTATGTTGAGTATTTGCTCCATTGTTTTATCTAATGAACATCCTTTGTTTTCTGTGATGCACTTTACGACAACCCTGCATGCTAAGGGTGATTAGCTGACACATATAAACCACAACATCAATATGCATAACCTTCTATCACTTCTCAGTAATCGCTTCTTGAGAGGAGAGAGATGATGGATGCATTTTCAAAGTGCTGTCCGGACAGCAAACATTGTTGAGCGTTGTAAGGAGACTCCATGACACTGGACAAAAAACCAAGCTCTCTGGAAACAGCTCAACTGTAAAGGGACAGTCATGTGTTTGCTTCATTTTATTATAGTGATTTCTACCTATTTACTGTAGTACAGAGCTAAAAAAAGTTGGAGATGGAGTCTTAACCATGGTTTCAACCAGAGTGTTTTCATGACTACTCATGCCAGCTACTTTTTAAGAATGAAAGGTGTAATTTAGCTGTAGATTAGGTATGTTCTCTATTCTGTCAAGGGTTCGATACACATAACAAAAAAACAAGGAGTCGAACAGATGACTTAACACCTCCTGTAAATTCTGATTCTTCACAGTCTGCAGTTACGTGTTCTGTGAACAGCTGTGACTGATTAAGTCACACTAATGTAGCATTGATTAGTGGCTGTGATCACCAGTGGGTGCATGTGGGCTGCAGTCATACTAGCATCAAATTAAATTATCTGTGATATTAGAAGGCCTTGTTTTATAAAACTGAAGGACACATCAGTGTGTAATGAGGTGGGACACAATTGTACACTTGCAACTGTGAAGATCACAAATGTCCATAGTACAGTTTTGTGCTCAGGAAAATGTTGATTAAATATTAAATAAAGGCACTAAATGTATTACTTTCAAGACCATTAATCTTTTTGAAAACATTTCAAACTTGCTTGTCCTCTATAAAAAAACTAAAAAACAATGTTCAAGACCAACCATCGACATTTATTTGGGTTTTGGTTCATTGTCAGCATGTATTATCCTGGGATATGAGAGCATCACAAGTCCTGAAAAATATCATCCAGTTTTCATGTGAATCCGGGTTCTTAATAGTTAATCAAAACCACACACTTCCTTTTCCACAGGCCTTGCTAAAACAAACAAAAAAGATGTCTTCTTAGACTCCACTTGTCATAAATAATGTCTTGCCAATATATCCAAAGACTGTGTCCATAAATGCTCATTATGGAGTCACTGTAAGAGCAGCTGAAAATGGTTATTGATCAATGGTTTTTACTGCGTATTTGCCTGTCCCTCCACAGTGTGAGCATGTAACAGTGAAGGCGTATGTTTCTGATGGAGTCACAGTCGTGGGCTGAAGGCATAGAGAGGGGTAAGATCTGAGGGCTGTCTTACCTTCTTGTCCTCGTCTGGGGGTCTATCCATACACTGAGTGGAAGAGTCACTTAAGCTTTGAGACCTACTACCACGGCCCCTGCTCCTTCGCTAAAAAAGTAAAGAGGAACTCCGAGTTACTGGATGAAGTCCAAAGAAAAAAAGGCTAAAAAAAGACCAAAGGAAACCTCTATGATATAATAAATTAACAAGGCTTGAACTAAAAAAAAAGGGCTGACTGAACTTAAAAATAGAACTCAAAATTCAAAAACAGTCAAAAATTATTGTCACTTAAGAGCACTGATTACAGGAGAATACTGAGAAGGAAATGCATGGTGGCAGCAGGTACTTAAAATGAAATACATTATACCTCCACTGAAAAAAAATACCAATCCTTTTGCAACGATCGCTGACCAAATGTAATCATCAGGCATAGTCATTCAAGTGTAGCACGACTATAAATACTACACATCACAAAAAACTATAAGGATTGAGGGCAATAGTGAAATCCCACACAGCCATAAGTTGTGTTTTATTGTTGTTTTAAAACTCCTTTGCCAAAACTAGGATCTATAGAGGCATCTTGGGACACTTTTGAAGGGTCTGGGTTATCGATCTCAACCTAAGTCAGCTTCCTCTAAGTATTTGTTGTCATGGTGATGAACAGCTACATCCTCAAATTACAGCCATATTACCTCCAGGCATAGATCAAGGCTTCCGTTTATCCACTCTCCATTCAAAAGTACAGATCTATGACCAGGGACTGTGTTTCTTTTGGCATTTCATGTAAAAACTGACTATGAGCTCTCAGCGGGGCAACCTGGTGCATCCAGATCCTCTTCTGGCCTCACACTCACTCAAACTGCTTTCCCTTTAAGTCTAAATCTGGATTTCCATGCTGACATATTATAACTTAACATGCACTAAAGAGGTCAGGATTTACTACTACAACTGAGCAACACTAAAACCTCTTTGTTGGACCCTAATGGATTTAAAAACATTTTGTATGAACCTACCAAAAAAAGGGAGGCAGAATGACCTTCTAACACTCTGAATCACTATCTTGCCTAATATTTCAGTTCATTTTCTCTGTACCTTTTTTAGGGACAAATGGTCCCTTTGTTACACTTTTAACTCAATGAAAATCAACTGAACTGCATTATAAACATGTTTTTTACAGCTAGAGACCAGTCATTTTGAAATAACAGCTAGTGACAATTATGCAACAAGGTTTGCCAACCACTGCCACAGACGATGCTTGAAACCAAACACAGCTGAGTCCCTGCAACACCCAGTCCAGATGACTGAGAAAAGTAAAGCTGATGCATCAACAACTGCATTTAAAATTCTTGCAAATGGGAAAAAAATTATTTATACACACATAGTCTTGATGAAATCTAGCCAAAGAGAAATTTCACTGTAGTCCAGACTCAACAAGGACAATCTACCTTTTTGAAATCAGATTTGGCTGCTGACTGAGTCCAGTCAAATACCATATGTTGCTAACATGCCGTAAACATCCATCAAGTGGTATTTTATGAAACCCACTCTGCTTCTAACATTGCTTTCCTCATCATTGATTCCGTCTTGTACATTCCTGTCATCCATACAATCCCAGCTTAATGACATTATGCCCCTGCATCCAAAGCCATTCATACAGGATCAATATAACAGCATGAGCCTTTCCATCAGCGTTTGTTAACATTGCAAAATGTCATCTGTGTGTTTGTGTGCGTAGACACTATAAAGCCTGTCCTGTGTTTCCATCCTACCACTGTTCCAGAAATTGTAGTAATCAAGTCACGTTTCTGCTTTTCATATTTACGTCTCTTGCCAAACTGACGCAAGCTTGTGTACGTGCATAAATGTGTTTGCCTTGTGATAGGTTGTTAACTGTTGGAGAGGTGGAACAACAGCTTGAACACAACAGGAGGTCTTTTCATTGAGTGTGTGTACTGAAAACACATTTCTTCTGCATATCCAGTTGTTGAATTTGTGTGTTGATATGCCTATTCATTTTATTCTCCTCTTATCTGATTGAATTCTACTCCACAATGGCTGGCTATTCACCTACCAGGGTTGCATTATGCTTGCAGAAAAGTCAGAGAACGACCAGCAGACCACAAAAGATGAGGTAGGACTGCCATCATGAACAAGAAACCAGTAATCTGTCATTTACGGGGTGAATGCCAATTGTATATCAAAAAACTAGGGACAAAGGGATTGTTTTCCACCACTCTTTAGGTGAACTATCATGGTCCTAAATCATATAAATAAATAAATACACTTTTTATTCTTATACTGTTTTGGAAAAGAGTGGAAAAAGCTTCTCAAACAGCCCTTAACTGACAATGCAACTTATTATTGAAACCATATGTCCAGTTCGAGCAAAGCCGCACAAAAGCTACTACTTCACATGGTGACCAAATAATAAAAGCTAATTGACAGGACAAGTCAGTTATAAACCTAAGAAATAAACCACTGAAATGCTTCTTTCTAAGAATTGGGAATACATAAATATACATTACGTCTTATTAGCCTTATTTGACCTCACGGTGAAAACCAGACTCAAACAGGACCCCACTCAACACCTGAAACCCAACTCGATGTGCCCATTCTTCTGGCTTAGTACCAATACACAAGGGAGTGGAGAGGGACGATGGGTCACTGTTAGAGAGCTTAAGGGGATCAGGAGGGGAGGAGGAATAAGTAGATGGAAAGGGATGGATGGGGGGTAAATGACAGGTGGAAGACAGGCAAACAGTGGTGGATTGATTCATTTGTTCAGCAAAAGAGGAAGCATATGGGAGGAAAAATAGATGGAGGGAAAGAAGGCTGAGGATTGGGCCAAGCAAGAAGTCAAAAGTGAAATAAAGACTGAAAAAAAGAAGGAGAGGTGGAGGAAAGAGGACAGTGGTATTGAAGAGAATAATAGGGATGGGAGGGGCTAAGGATGATAAAGACAGAGGAAAGAAATGATGACGGGCCAAGAAATGCATTTCTCACTGTGTTACACACAACCAATAGATATGTGTGTGTTATGTCTACACAGTCAACCCTGCCTGTAGTTAGTAAGAACAAAAAACATAAAAATAAATCTGATCCAAATTGTTAACAGGCACGCAAGTCACTCTCGTGCATGTACATACAGTCATGCATCAAACACAGTGGCTGCTGCAAGTCAGAGTGGTTTCATAATTGAGGAAAACTGAGATTAATGCTCAGTTCTGTGGGAAAAGACAGTGTATGCATGATTCACAAACAGGCTAGAGAGCAAGATCCGTAGTATCATGACCAAATGCAAAAAAAATTGTTTATATGATTATATTCACAAAACACAAGCTTGCAACTGGTTAAAAGGTGGATAAATGATTAGTAAATTTAACTTAAAACCACATTAAAAAACTCACTTAAAGAATCACTGATAAAGAGTATCAAAAAGAGATGCTACGCGTGGAATATGAGTAAAATATGAGATGACACTTACCAGTTTGCTGTGGTGATATTTGCAGTATCCACAGTACTTGACATTGTCAGCGTCCGATCCTTGTTCCTCACATAACAATCCAGCAAACTGAGCACTGTGGCAGAGAGTTGTGCATAGAACATTAAAGGGACTTGAAAAACATAAGGGTTCACAAGTCTATTGGCACAGATAATTATATGTTGATAACGGGGAAATTTATCAGCTATTGATTGACTGTAATAAAATTAGCAGACAAATAGAGCCAACTGTAAGAAGCCAAACTGTTTTCAGAGATTAAAAAATTGCAGCACTGACACTCTGGTACAGTAGGTGACTGTATGCAGAGAGATAGAAAGGAAATAGAGTAGAAGAATAAGTGTAACATGTTTTTGCTCAAAGTAGACTACAGAGCAAAACATGTCTCTGCCACTGTGGACATTTTTATAGTTCAGATTCAGAGGAAAACAGCATGATTTCAGTTTGTGGTACATGCTGCAACAGGTTTTAAAATGAGGACATATTTTACAAAAAAATACAAAAATGTGACATTATTGGTTAACTTATTTGAATAAGTTTGGGAAGCAGGGAAATACTGATTATTTGCATCAACTGAAAAAATATTAATTTTGTGCATTCCTGGAAATATCGAAATGTTCTCAATAACCCTGAGTTGTTTTATAGCACAATCCAAAAACTGTTATTGTACCAAAAGTGCCAAACAAAAATAACAGGATTTGTACAAAGAAGCAGAAAAAGAAAAAGAAAAGCATAAAAATTCTGGTTCGTCCACTTTAAATCAGGCTTTGTAGTCACTCAACCTAAATTCTTTAACAGTGCAAGACAGGCATTCAGAGAAAACTGACCTTACAGCTCATGTGAAAAAAGTTACTATAGATAAATTCTTTTTTATGCATTAAACAGTGAAACCACTGGAACATATGGAAATCTTATTATCCACAGTGTCCCAAAAGGTTTATCTATGACAATATTCAACAGTTTGCCATTTGTATAAGTCTGGAGTTAAAAAAAACTGAAGAAACAATCTGCTTCTTTGTCTCTGTGAGGATAATGTGAAGTGAGCAGATCTCACCATGTGACATGGAAGGCCTGCCTGCAGCCATGTTTGTTGCAGGTCATGCAGGCTCCAGTGGCCGCTTTGCTCTCCCTGCCCTGGTCCTCACAGATATAACATGTCTATACACACACACACACACACACACACACAAGCACACAAACACACACACAGTTAAGAGAACCACTTTAATTCAAAAACAGACTAAAGTTCTCATAATTATGACATTTTGTGGCATGTCTACATAAACGTGAGTTTTGTTACCTTGTTGTAGCGCTCATGTGGTACAGACTGAAGCACTATGGGCTCCATAGTTGAGACATTGGCGAATTCTACCTCAGGTATGTAAAGGGCACAAACCACATGGGCCCAGCCTGCAGAAACACACAGAAAACTAACATCAGCCTCTACACATATATGACAGCAAAAAGTAGTTTGTGGCAGCATTCCAGAGTTTGCTTGAAGATTTATAAACCATCTGCTCAGGTCCTGAATAGTAATAAAAGTCTGCAGAATTTATGTTTGTTATCCACTTGTTTGATTTGTTGGTTGACAGTTTTACCAATGTAGCAAAACTCTGTAAACCTAGAGGACTGATAACCTGAAGAGTATAATATTGCTCTATACATCATTTACAGAAATATATCAGCGTGGTAAAAAGAGGAAAACATCCTTTTCTACACATTCTTTAGATTTGTAACTAAAAACACAGACTCTAAAAGAGAGTGACCTTGACTAAATGCATAATTGATTTTTTCTATGCCTCTTTGTTTGGTCTGGTTTATTTGAGTTGCTTGGAGCACTGGCTTTTGAACTTTGTTGTGGATCAAACAATTAAACCAAGACAGCCGATGAGGGTCCCCCTGCTCAACCATCTCACCCTTCAACCACATGATACATCATCTTCTAACTCTCTCAGCAGAGCGTAATCAAAGTGCAGCACCGCTTTGATTAATATTCATGTGTATTTTTCTTTCTGAGCTCTTTGTGGCCATTAGTAAAGATAAAGTAAGGCCTTCAGACTCAGTGAGGTTCCTCGTCATCTCATGAAACTTTTCAAGTTTTGTTTGGCTGTCAACGTAAACTCAAAATGGTCTACACCAAAAGGCGTAATGGATATAACTTTCGGCCCCCAAACCAAGAGAGCCAAGCACAAACCAAACGAGGTCTGGACTCGTAAATATTTTAATTTGCAAACTGGTTGTTAATCTATCTAAGTAGCCGTTTATTGAGGCCTTCCACACACACAGCTGCCTGTCAGTGAAGACAAACTGGGGGCGGTGGAATGACAGTGGGGCATGGTGGAGTGGCAGCAGAATTGACGACAAGCTGAGGAGCAGAAGGAGGTCAATGGGAGGTCAAATGGAGGTGGGAGTCTCCTGCCAAACTGGAGGTGTCTGTTTTTCACCATAGCGGAAACAAAAACAGGCTTAAACTTACAGTTGAACCCCTGACCTGCCTTTGACCTGGTGTGCGGGACAGGGGGAGGAGAGCAGAGGGCGGGACGGAGGGGAGGTGGCGGGTGTGAAATGGGGGCATGTTGTTGTTTTGAAGTCCCTCCAAGAATCTGGAAGAGGCCTATAAAACAGGACTATAAAAGTGGCACAGTCTTCCTCCTCAAACTGAGCATTCACTCTTAAAGCACCATAAGACTCAACAAAGCATCTCTTTACTGACATCCCTTACTTAAAGAAGTTATCAGTCTCATGTGTTGAGAGGGGAAGCTTTAACAGTAATCATAACAAATCTAAAGCATTATGTGATGTCAAATAGACAAAATATAAGCAAAAGGCTGCCAGTTCTTGACAGCAGTTTTATAAGCTCTTTTGGTGAACCATGGCAAAACCATGTCAGGTAAAAATCAGACTAACTGTGGTCGATGATGTACCTACTGTAGCAGGTAATGAATTGCATATACAGTGACAGCATCAAGCTCTAAGAGCTCTAAGATTTCTATACTGTTGCCATAAGCTTTGATGTTTTTAAGTATCTGACTATAAAAAGCAAACCTGTTGATGATTTTTAATGAAACTTTTAAATATATGGATGTGACAGAGTTTGAAACCCTTTGTACCCATCGCATGTTAGCATCTTTATATTAAAGCTATAATGAGATCATCAATGTTTACTTGGGGGGAAAAAAACGAACAAACAAGAAAAAAATTACAATGCAGATCTGTGTCTTATCTTTCTTCACTCCAAACTTTATGTTAAGATGCTGGATCAAAAACCCATTTCAGAGCAATACCTGCTACTCTACTTTATTACTGTCCCACCTGAAATAACAGCAAATACCCCACAGATCAACAAGTGAAGAGGAACTGACAAGAGCAGAGAAACGGACGGTAGGACAAAGTGATGGTGAGAGAAAAATGGGAGGAAAAGAGAGGGAGAGAGGGGTCATGGGAAGGGTAAAATAAAAGAGAAAGTAGTAAAACGGTGTGTGTTAGTGTTGTCCTGATGCCTCCCTGCAGGCCTGGACACAATCCCACAGCTGTGCCTTGCTCTCTGACTGACTCAAACACACACACACACTCACATGCACACAGAATATTTACAGTCTCCACCAAACTGACCTCCCAATGAACCCGGAGAGGAGACTCCTCACAGGCCCTGCACTATACCCATCCTGGCCCGCCCCCTCATAAACATACATACACACACACACACACCACACTCATAAAACATGGACTGGCAAGGACGCTAGAGAGGCAGCACACACAACAAACACCAACATAACTCTCTCAGCACGCTCACACCCCTTAAACTTGCCGGTGACATGCAATTAATGACAAAATACACAGGAGGCTCGCCACAGATGTGCGTTTATGTGTGTGTGAATGTATGCGTGAATGTATGCAGCAGAGAGATTCTACCTCCGTTGTCTGTCCTCTTGAGGGCTCCATCTTTGTGTGGACACAGCTCACATCTCTGCAGGTACAGAAGACACACCAGGTCAGAAACAATGAGTCGACCTCATCTACTTAGGGTGAGGTAAGTACGGAGGTATGACAAGTATGCCAGTACGTGAGATAAACTGGCAAGCAGCCTTGACTGGAGCAGGAGGCCAGAAACTCTCCTGGAACACACTCGCAAACTGTCACTGAAGGATGTTTCTCTCTCCAAGTGTTTGTGTATGTCTGTGTATCAGCAAAAAAAAAAGAAAAGAAGTCCTTATGCTCTTATTTCTGCTGTGAGCTGGAATATTCAACTCTTCCAGTTCAGCTCTTTCTAAGCTCACAAAAAGCTAATCTTAGAGCCTCAACTCCATGTGATATGAGCACAGTGTGTGTTTGATCTGCAATGGAACTGAAAGCCTTCATGACATTTGTTTCCCTCTTTCTTCCCCTTCTCTCCAAACAATATTTTTCTACTGCATGTCCATGTTCACACTTAACAAAAAAGATAGTTTTGGTGATTATTTTATTACTGCTACGACAGTTTTATTAACTATGGAGTTCTAATTGAAAAAGGATGTTCAATGAAAGATTTTATTCACTCTTCAATAAAGAATCTGTCTGAACTTAGCTTAGCCAGCTAAAGACAATGCCAGCATTCAATTTTTATCCATCTCATCGATGAAGTAGTTAATAGACAAAACAAAACAGTGTCATTAGAGATCAACTGTGTTAGCTGGTTAGATTCAGAACACTACATTTAACAAGGTGATGAGTACTCAATATGGGAAACTGTAGATAAAAATTAAGATCAATTATTGTTAGCTCTCTGCATTTTGATTAACTTTGCTGGAAGATGAGCACTTTATTTTTTGCATTTTCCATATTCATGAAGGCACTCTATCTCATTTTACTAGTTATGGAAACTCGGTAACTTTGCACACAATGCAAATCTCTGTGAATATACACACATGTATAATGATCAGCTCACTAAATGTACTCATGTAAGAGTACATTTACATTATCTTCAAAGGAACAATTTGCCATAGTTGCATGTGACAGTTGCTCAGCCCGGAGTACTAGACAAACATGTCTGTGCACAGGTTCATTTAAGGGGTATGAAGTTTTGCTGTTTGGCCCTTTGTGTTCCAGCTTCAATGTAAAGATTGTGTACACTTGAACATTGCCTGACAGCTTTTGCAACATTTCAACCACTTACATGTAATTAAAGTCGTTTTCACACCAAAATAAGTGGGAATATATGGGTAAACATGCTAAAGATAAGCCACTGACTCCTTTTCCATTGCCAATGGACAACTTAACCCTTTTGCCTTTTTTTCTTCTGTTGCCCTGTATGGCCTTAAGAAGCATTGAGGCCAGTGACACATCTTGTACATTAGTCTTACTCAAACTAAACAATGATTGAAGAATGCTTTTACATAGTTAAATGGATACTGAATACATTGAAATGTAAAATGTTTGTCTCAAGTACCATTCAAAAGCTAAAACTGACCAATAGGTTTTTAGGACCATGTGTTGGATATCACTGTGTCTCTGACAGATAACACAAAGTGGTCATGTTAACGTCGCTGCTGATCAGTTCTGGAGCTGATTAAGACCAAGTAAGCAGAGTCATTTGAACTGAAAATAAACTTGCAAATGTTAAAAATTTCTATTGAAAAAAATCGGATTGTTAGCAGGTTTTTTCTCCCATGTAAAAGGAAAAATGCAACCCTTTATTGTTGGATTTCTGCCCTCTAGTCATGCCATGTAAATCAGACCTGGTTTCCCTCAACGGGTTAGGAGGTCAGAGGACAACCAAGTTATCCTGCTAAATTTCTGCACAAGAAACTTTGCCCTTTGCGCACACATGAATACAGCAAGCAGGCAAATCATTCCAAGCACCTGTATCAACAACTATGTAAGTAAATCTTACCCTGACAAAATCTTGACAAGTCCTTAGAAGTTTGCAGAGGTCATATAAAGTTTAAACTCAACAAGCCATGCGTGTTTGTGTCTTTTGCGCCAAGCTTGACAAAAAAACATCTAAAATATGGAAGCTCTTTAGCCTAATTTAGTCCAGTCCGACAGCATGTGATATGATTCAGAGATCTGTGGAGAGCAGATCAGTCTTCCTGCAATCATTAGAAATGCAGTGCTTTCCAGGACCATGTCCCTGCCTGTTCCTGCACATTTTCATGTGCTGATGCAGACTAGATAGCTTGATTTTAACATGCTATAGCAAGCCACAGTTGGTAAACTGGCAATGCTTTAACAGTGCTTACAATAATCTTTAAAAGAGTTTTCCAATCAGGTTAAAAAACAATTGGTGAAATGAGGTGGTCACTGGTACAAAACATACACATCTTGGACTGACTGTCAAACTAAGGTCAGCACAGGCAGTTTCTCCACAGAAAATAGCAAGAGCAGAAAGTTACTGCCAAGCTATATAGAGATTTAAGACAAAACAGTTTACATGATGGGCTAAAGAACAAGCAAGCGCTATTTCAAGTCTCACTCTCTGCAACAATAACATTCTTCCTCTGTTGTTATAGTGTTATTTAGTACAATACAGTTTATTCTCAAGTAGAAATTACACTTTCCACTTTTGCAAGTGTATGATGGCCAATATGATATAAACCTACATAAAGCATGCCTTGTAAAACATATGCTCTACACAGACTCAATAAAAATAGCAGTAATAGTAGGACAAACACCCCAGTCTTTTTACTGCAAGGGAGTTAAAAGAACTTCTATTCTCTGAGGAGAATGCCAGCAAGACTGATGAGGACGAATAAGAAATATCAAATCTATGCAGATTCTCACAAAAAGACATTCAATATTTTTTTTTATTATTTAGCTTTTCTGGCAGGGTTGATGTTGCTTCCTCTTTACTTGATGTAGCTGCCTCACCAGTTTTTTTTTTTTTTTTGCCACAACACTTGCACCAAACATTATATGTTTCCTTGAATGGTCTTGACAGGTCCTGAAAGGGGCTGCCAAGAGTAGGACTTTAAAGATACTGACTGCCCGTGGTGATGAAATATAACAGTGTCTTCAACATGCATTGTGCTGTTTTGACTTGTTCGTTCATAGCCCTTTGAACAGACACATTGATGACACCTGACATGATTTTCTTGCTACATTAACAAAAGAAAGCACTGTTGTAGGATAACAGTCCTGTTTTTCCAGTTGACTTAAATAAATGATGAATGGATAGTTGGATCATGTGACTCACCACGCGGGCTGCTCTCTCCTGAGATTCACACTTTCTGCAGAACCAGGGACCAGTGGGAACCTGAACGATGCCATAGCAGGCTGAGGGGAGACAGAGAAATTGACATAAAAGTAAGTCATTGCAACCACAGCATAAGACAAGAGAATACGCTTACATGATAATAATGAAACCACATCAAACTTGACAGCACTTGATAACATCTTAACAAATGTCACAAAGTTTCTTCCCCTCCAACCATTTTTAAAGGTGCCAGAATGCAAAATTGCTACTGAACTGGTTTGAATACACAACTGAAGAGTTCTTTAATATGAAATACTGCCTTACACGATTTTGCTGGTTCTTTGTATGACCAGACTACCTGTTAACACAGCCTGCCAGTGCTAAGAAAGATTTTAAGACCCTGGGACAAAGGTAGAATTAGAGGTCAACCAATTACCCATCTCAACTGATTAATATGCACTTACAGGATGTTTTAGAAACTATAGGAAATGAACTTTGCCCTAAACTCTGTCATATATACTTCTTGCTTGATAGCAAAAATATAAGTTACAACTTTGACTTAAAATACTAAGCTATTCCACTTTAAGTTATATACTGATTTCACTCATGCTTATGCAACTCAGACTTTAAGTTGCACTGCAAATGGAGTTAGCCTAAATAGGGCAGCACTACCCTAAATAGCCTACCTCTACACATTTTCAGATTATCTCTGATCTGACTGGAGCCCATAATCCAATGAAATAAACAGCTATAATCCAGATTTCTGAGAACAAAACACCTAAGGGTTACAGAGTTCAAAATGGGTAACCAGACCTACAGACAAAACATCAAGCACCAGGTGGTTAGGATATTCTGCACCCACTGCATACCCGATTCATTATAATAATTAGGACTGGCTTAGCCAATCTCTATTTGTTGCCGTGCTAAACCTAGCCACAGACATTATGTTGAAGCTCTGCCGTTATTTATTGATTATTATTCACTTTTCTTAAAACTTCAGAGAGGCACACAAGCATAATGGTGGCATGTTCTTATCCCTCATAATTTTTTAAACAAATGTCAGACATTATGCTTTTTACTGGAATGTAGATATATCCAAGCTATGCCTTAGTAGCATAGTAACCTTATTTTAAACACAGGTTGTGCTATCTTCTACAATGTGGTGTGGAACGTATGGGTTTTTGTTACTGCTGTATAAAAAACAGTAAAGATAATATAACAATGTGTGAAAAAGAAACGTTCAAACTGTAGAAATTCATTTGCTTGGCAGTTCTGTTAAACCCTGATTATCACTTGTTAAGGCAAACAGGTAGAGTGAACAATTAAGTTAATCCAGTGATAACATGCAGATTTTTCCCTCCATTGACCAATCAGTTGGTTGAAGAGTAGGCAGTATTTATATAACACTTCACACTTTCATCTTAAGTGTAGTGGACCTGCCAACATTTAGCAGCTGTTTAAACACAATGTTTTGACTGGTTTCACAATTTAAAAAAAAACAAGTGAGAGGGTTAACATTTTATCAATGACAAACATGTAGAATTAAAAAAAAAAATAATAATAAATTCCTGGAAACCATAACCAATACAGGCTACTCCTTTGTTGAACCCTGAATTCCTGTTAAACAATTTCCCCATAATGTGAGTTGTTGCATGAGTAGAAACTTAATTAACTTTCTGAAATGCTGACTATAACAAATTTTAAGTTATATTGAGAAAATTGGATCTGATCACAAAGTGGTCACTTGAGACACATTGGGATTGCAATGTGATGCTAAGTGTGAAGGCATGTACTTAAAGCTGCCCAGTTGTGATCAGATCATACCAGGTGCTGTCCAGCCTCTCTGTGGCTGCTCTGTCTTATCCCATTACTCCCTGCAATATGTCAGACTGATCAGCTGTCAAGATATGCCAAAAATGGCCAGTGCCCTATTTCAAAGACACATTTTTGATAAATGATAGCAAGAAGTACCAAAGTAACTGACACACTGCATTTTCTGTGGCTACTTTACTATAAAAGTCAACTTGTGTTTTGTAGACCATAATAATGGTGTTGTGGCAATCTTATTAACTGGTTGGAAAATTTCCTCCTTGTGCCATCTGTACTTCCAGTCATATTTAAGAACATGTCTCTGCAAAGCATACATGGTAAAAAAAAGTAGAAAGGTAAAAGTAAATAAATTTCAAAGAGATTTAACCAGACAACATTTGCAAACAGCAAATTCATGATTTGAAATTAATGCTTCATCTGTGATTTCAAATCCAATACATTCCACCATTCAATGCAGCTTCAATTCGTAACACTCTGGATTGAAGCTTAAGAATCAATTTTATCCCTGGGCGGACACTGTGATGATAAACAGTGCTGCATGACACTGGATGGGGTATATCAGATATTGAGAGTACCACAATTTATGACAAAATAATATTTCTGTCCAGCCTTCTCTCTACTTTCAAAGTGTGTTTTATCCAAGCTGATACTGTAATTACTTTATTCATGGAGTTTGACAGACTGAGGCAAGCATTAACATTAAATATTTATAAGATGTAGAACAGTGTTATCATTAATAATACAATAATAAGGCTTTTCACGTCTAATACTACCTATGGTGAGTTTACACAAGGATAAACCAGTAAAAAGAAACACGTGGTCGAACATTTGTCTGAATCTAAACGCTGCCACGTTAGGTTGATCTTTACCGGCATGCTCCTCTCTGGATTATTAAACCATCCAAACACCAGGTTATATCAAATAGAATAATGTTACAGATACGCTGAAAGGCATCTGCATAGGTTCAGAGTTGCTGACATTTCAAATAGTTTTCAGCCTCCACTGTGTTTGCCAAACCGACACATGGCCAGCTGATACGAGTGTAAACACTGGACGTCATCGTCTGAGTCATCTTAGGTCAGCACTGTTTTCGCAGCATAACACCCCTGTCACTATACTATAATCTGACATTTAGCAGTTAGAAATCACTGTTGTACTGCTTGAACTGTTTTATTTATCGGACTTCAGACATGATATATAGCGTCTAATTGCGTTTTCCCTCGTAGGCTACGAATGCCTTCAATTCGGTAGATGGTCAAACGAATTTATACGTTTAAGTGTCCCTCCCTCTTTATATCTCACTTGACAGTTTGTGTCAATATTAGCACAATTCACAGCCAGATATGTGTTCGCCCTACAAATGCGTACTATGCTCCATTGTGGATTAACGTTAAACAGGCTAAATGAACTTCCCGGTCAGCGGGCTGCCCTGCTGCACTGAGTTGAGCCTGACCTCAGCCTGGCCTTGGTTGCTGAGGGCAAGCGGAGGAGGCGGCTCGTATGGAGCGCTTCATAACCTTGCAACAAGACAACTCCAACTAGCCCGCAAGCTAAGTGCTAGCTCGTAGTAGTAGCCGAGCTAAAAGCACAGCTTACCTTGATGCACGGCGACATTGCAGCCGTGTCCGTCGCAGTAGACTAGCGGATTTTCCGCCCAGCCTCTCTCGTCTGAGCAAACACAGCAACCTCCGATCATCTCCTTCATATTATTCGAGTACTCGTCGTCCGCCGCCAGACAACGCTCGCCGGAGACCATCTACGAAGAAAGCGGACATGCGGAGGAATACAACATACAGATATACCGAAACCGTCGCTGAAGACGCCCCTCTGTCCCCTGCTATACCGCTTTAGGTCCCACTTGATCGAAATGTCATGTTTTAAACGTGTTTACGTCCCTTTTCGACACCGTATTTTTTCACCAAAACATCCACTTCACGGCGCGACGGTCAGGAGAAGAGGGGGAACCTCGTAGAGAACAGGAAATGCGTAATGACGCAAGGCGCGTGTGTGTGCGTGCCCTCTGACAGGAAGTAGAAGACGGATGTGATTGGATCGCAAAGAGCAACGTTCCATTTTGGTTCCACATGGCCGAGATGGTTTAAAACTTTGTAGCAAAGAGACTTCACTTTACTCATTCACTGTCAACAGTGTAGCAACATGGAGGTAGGCAAAGACACGGCGTGTTACTGACAGAGGCCTACTGAGTTCAGCAGCTGTTAAAAGTACAATGTTTAGGAAACAGATATGCTTGTTGACTTTTTGTTGAAAGTTCTATGCAACAGGGGTTCTAATGCTTGGTCAGCTGAGTGATTAATTTTGTCATGAAACGAGCATAGCTGTATGAATGGAAATGTAGGTATTTTTTGTTCCGGATCAAACAGACGAGGCACCATTTTTTGTATAAAGATCATGTTTGATTGTTTGAAAAATTAGCTCAATATAAAGCTGAGATGGTCAGTGAGCTCATGAGTTCCTTCCATTCATTAATTAACAATATTTGACAAGTTTGATAACTGATTAATCAATAAGATTTCATGAGCAAAATACAAAATCTTGTCAGATTTAAACTACTTAAGTGTGAATATTTGTTACATTGCTGTATTCATTTCATCATTTGTGTTCTTTTAATCAGTCCATTGATCGTCTTTGGGTTTTGGACTTGTGGTTGGAAAAATATCAGGCCATAATGAATATTAATTGACTTTGGTTCTGAGAACTTTTTAAAGCAATGTATGTTTTAAATATTTTATATAAACAAAAAAACCAAACGAAAACAAGAATAAAGACAAAGCAAGGCTGAGTGCAGTATCTCTTTGCTGCAGTGGACTGGCTTGCTATGCAGTTGATAATTAACTGATTAATCAAAAATATTGTATTTTAAATAAGATACATAACTGTCAGTAGCAGTTCTGAATAAATTGTGTTTGTTTACAGATACAGATTTGTTGTTGTTGTTGTTTGGATGGTTCAAGCAGGTTATACACAAGCACACACATGTTAGTTGTTTCACTTATTTCTGGAGAGTAGCTGTTTTCCCCTTTCAATGAATTTTGTCTAAGAATAATGTTTGTTTTATCCTAAGCTGTATGAAGCCATTTGGATCACTCATAATCATTCTGTAGAAATAATAGTCAATTTTTATGTTGTAATGCAGTAGTTTTTCTAGATGTCATTTATATTTTACAAATCCTTAAAAGTCAGAATTTTAGGGGTTGGATTTATGGGTCTTATTGCATCTTACTGAAGTCGTGAACATATGAAGATATGCTGAAATGACAGTGATATAAATAAATTATGATAAAGACATAAAATATCAACAGCTTTTTTTTTTACAGCTTTAATGTCAGTAACAACCTTGATGAATTCTTGAGAGATTTTAGTCATTTACTTTAAAAATAGTCATAGCCCACTAGCCCACATAAAATACATTTTAATCATGGTTAAATTTAATTTATCATAAAAACCAACAGCTTGGATTGGTACTTATCATGTTCATGTGATTAACATATTTTGTTTTTCACCATATATAAATATGAATATTAAAAAATACAGGTATATGTGGAAAATATATGGAATGGGCTCTGAGAACCCTACATCAGACAGCATATCAGACCTGTCAATATACAGTTTTGTTTTGACAGCATCCCCATGCTGTTACCAAGGATGCTCCAGAACACACGCACACACACACACGCACACACACACATGCTACTCCAAGCACTCAGCTGCTGCTTGCATCACTGATTCCTCTGAGCGAGCTCCCGCTCTTGGTTTCCAGAGAAACGTAATGACTTGCCAATAATGCGCAAGAGCACACGAGCGTCCTCCGTGTAATATGGTGAGCGAGAGGTCCCTGGGAGTGCCTGCCCATTGTTTGCTTTAATTTCAAATTGCTCAAATGCTCCAGTCGACACTGGGCACTGCACTAAAAGGGGGTGTTGGAGGGATGGGGAGCTAGGGAAAAGGGAAAAAAAGTGAATTGTGTGTGGCAGGGGAAAACCTATTAGAGCTGGAGAGAACAAAGGGAGGCGAAGGCGGGGGCAGCGGTTGTGGAGGTGCCCATATAGCTACTGAAACACTGAAAATGGCAAATGATTTTTACAACTTGCACTTGATTAAGTCAAAGTCTACACGAATCATGTATTATGTTCCTCGAGTTGTCAGAGAAGAGCTGTGACTGAGAAAGAAAATTGCAGCGACATTGTATACTTCCAACTACCATTGGTGACCTCCAAGTACAGAAAGGACTGAGCACTGTTTTATATATTTTCAGGTATTCTGTGAGTATAACCGGGCAGACTTAGATCCTATTTGTTTAAGCTTTATTGTTTACACAATTCATCATTAAGTTGGCAATTGTAAAAGATTTTTGATTCACTGCAACAGAGTTTCAACTCCAGTCCTTGAAAATTAGCTGTCTCATCTCAACCATTCTTTTGCCACCTAAATATATATATATATATAGATATGGAAATAATTCAAGTTTAACACACCGAAGAAACCTGTACTATTTTTCCATAATGTAAAGGCCAGATTTTTTCACATCTACTCGCTCACTCAGGGTTTTTAAAAATTGTGCCTGTAGAATCTGCACAGTAGGTAGTCTAATTCACTTTCACAGTATAGTTGTAAATGACCTGGGTGAAAGAGAGCAGAAATATACAACAGTGGCAACATCCTAAAAAAAAATAATAAAAAAAACAAATCTTTTTTTTTAATGTATTTCATTGATTTCGCAGACTGCAAGCATTCATGAAAATACAAATAATGTTTGGGTATAAAAGTGTTAAATTTGGCCGTCCTGTGGAAGCTTATTTATATTCCCTTCTTTTCTTGTCTCTTTTGGGCTACATTTAATCGTCAGAAAGGTGACTGCACAGCACTTGAAATTAGGGTTCTCATGATTGGGTTCTGGGCATGTTTGCATAGGCTGAGTGAAGTTTTGTGGTCTCTGTGTGCAGAATAGGAAACGTGTAAAATACGCAGGGAGGAATGGCACTGGAAAAAAGCAGCCCCCACACTCACAGACTTATATGTAAGCTATATCTGAAATGGCATTGTGTTGATGCATTGTATACACAAGTGTTGAACATACTTAACTGCCTGCCAGTTATTTATTTTGTGTAATGGTTACTTTTCTTTATTGATTGCCCAACTAACTCCAACTCTTTTTAAGCTTGTGTGTTTTTCAGGACATTTATAATTTCTCAGAGAGACCTGGGAGCAAGGAATGTTTGTTAGAAACATCACACAAGTAATAAAATCTGAATTTTGTCCTTAAATATTGCAAACATTGCATCTCAAATGTGTGTGTGTGTGTGAGAGAGAGAGTGTGATTGTGAATGTGTGTGTCCACATTGTAGGGGAACTCCGCAGAAAACTAAAGCAGTCTGTGAGGAATGTTTTCACAGACTGAGCTCATAAGCTTCAACAAATGACTGCTGACAGCTAAGTATAGGACTTTTATTTTGAAGCAATTGTACTCTCAGACACCATATGCTTGTTTTCAAATCAATTTATTAATGAGTTATGGGTATTTTAATGCAAGTCATGTAGAATCTATGGCATGTTAGACCTTGCTAAACAAAATAAACAGCCTACCATTGTTTAAGTTAAGCTCAGGAAAATGTATTTCATGTGACATATTTGGTAAGCTTTTATACAATGTAGCCTGGCATATAAATTCAGCCCAACTGTTATTCTTTAAGCTCAGTTAAATAAATACAATGAAAACACAGTGTTTCACAGACAAAGCAATGGTTTAGTAGCACATACATGCACAAGTTCTTCATCCTTTCAATCTGTCTTCCTATTGCATGAAATATGCTTATCCAGTAAGTTTTAGTTAAGATTATTCACCTGCAGCAACCCCTTTAAATGCATCGTTAAATTCAACGGAGCCTGATATTCATTTAGGCAGTAATTATAGGTTATATATCAAACTATATATCTGAAGGGGTATTTTTATCAACATAGTATGAACGTACCTGAGCTTGTTTTGCATATTTTTCGTGAAAATGGGAAAACTTGTAGGGGCTAAAACGGTTGTTAGAGACTATGTGCATTTCCACCGTGCCATATGACTTTTGTCCCCACAAGACTACAAAATGTGTTAGGAAAAGCTAAGAAAAAAAGAGGCAAACTTCCTATCCCGTCACTTTATTAAACTAACCAATTGTTTGCATTAATTGAAGTAGGCATCGACTATTAAATAGAAATGTCCGTGTTTTTCATCTGCTGCGTTACTTCCCCTATATTAGGAAAGCTAAATTATCAAGAAGTTGTAAACACTGAAATGACCTGCAGCAACGCTTAGGAGCCACACTGTTTCTTTTCTGGTTACACCACGTTTAGACCCATCAGTATATACCTATAGTTTCCTCTTTGGTCGGCAAGCAGCACAAGGGGCCCAGGAAAAAATAGTCCCAACGCGGCGGGGTGAAAGGTGAAGAGAGCCCTCCCCCCACCACTGTCCGCACACACTTCAGGCTCGGATTGCATGTAAAATCACATTCTCCCGGGGTGGTTGGGGGGTGGAGAGGAATTCATTGTTTTGGCATGGGGCAGTGGGTTTGTGTCATAAAAAGTCCATGCTCTTACAAGTGCTTGCGCCTCCTTGACCAAGTGTCTTCATAAAACTGAATGCAAAACAAACGACGTGCGGCTTCAGGAGCAACACGTTTGGTTTGACGAGTGCTAGAAAAGTGGATAAGTTTGCAAGCCAAAAGACATTTATAGCCAGCGAACTAATAAAAATGAAAGAAATTTCACTAAATGAACCAAATAAACCTCGCTTAAAGAACTGTTTTCTCCTTCGCAATTGTATGAAATGTGTGAATTGTCTCTATTTTTGCAAGCTATTATAATGAAATTAGCGTCCAATTCTATTTATATTCCATAAGTGGAAGATTGAAGTTTCAAACAATTTCACCCCCGTTAAAATGCTGGTTACACCGAACCGAACTGTGGAACACTGGTCATGTGTGTTCAGTGGTCATGTGCGTGTGTGCAGGCCGTGTCCTTACCGTAATCCGTCTATCTATCCCCATTAAGCCGGTCTTCCAGTGAAGTAGTGGAAAATATAGTAGGTAAAGCAGCAGTCATGAGCTGCTAGGAGGCAAACATCCGCAATTTATTCTTCAAATTAAAATAGACGTTTCATTCATTTTTGTTTCACTTCATCATGAATGTTGTTCCTACAGATCAAAGTGAGTTCTGGTGGTTCCCCTCCACTAACTTCTGCCAAACCACAAAACATATGAAGCTTACAGTCTGCAGGAGTAGCCCAGTGCCCATCACTATAGGACTGAGCTCAAAGCTCAAGATTTGGTCGTCTGAGGCTTTTCCCTTTTTTACCTGCACACAGCGGGCCATTGTAAGAAACCTCCCCGTGCTCGAGGTCTCTCTCTCGGTCACTCGGTCTCGTCTCCTCCCCTCCTGTCCCTGCCGCTGGAGAGAGTAGAATAAGTGCCCTGTGGCATCTGGTGCATCACAAATCCGCATAACAAAGAATCTCTGGTCTTATTTGAAAATATTAGAATGTGTTTATTTACACAAGGATATTTTTATTCAGCAATTATTAAATGTTGAATTAGCCCGCAGTTGTAGGTGTCCCTCACTTCGGACCTTTGGATAAGCTGAGAGCTGTAACACTGATCATGGAGACAGCATGGGACACTTGAACTATAAAAGTACTGACGTATGAGGAACTTCATTGGATTTGGTCAAATAATAATAATAATAATAATAATAATAATAATAATAATAATAATAATAATAATTTTCATTTGAAAAATTGACACCTCATT
>JAPZDY010000013.1:11896989-11912476 GCA_029783645.1 Ctenochaetus hawaiiensis | reverse complement strand
ATAATAATAATAATAATAATAATAATAATAATAATAATAATAATAATAATTTTCATTTGAAAAATTGACACCTCATTGAGCGCCTGTGTCCCGCGAATTAACTGTGTGTTTGTGTGTCTGCGTGCCTCTGAATGTGTAAGTGTGTGTAGGTAAGATAGTAGATATAATTAGCAACACCATGCAAATGATACCTGTGACAACACTAAAAAAGTAAAGAGAAATGCTTTATAGTGATCTCTGTTGCAGTAGCTTCGCAATCGGCTCATAGTTGAGTAACTCTTGTTCAACCTCACTAAACCTTATGTTACACTACAAATATATTTCATTTAAAGGCGCATATGAATCTTGTCAGCTTTAATGTGTACTAATTCGGGGGAAAATAATTTTGTTATTTTTTTAATTATGGTTTTCATTGTCTTTTCAAGTGAGAACCCCTGAGGATATCGGAGAAGAGGAATAAGCTCGTATTTTATCAAACAAAAAAGAGACACGTGTCCCCCAATGAGCGAGAGATGCGTCGATCACAACTTTAAATAACACAAGTCCCAACTGTCTGCTCCTTTCTGCATCTTTCAGGCCGGGCACGGTGCACCGTGGCTCGGGAACTGAGTTATTCCCCCGGGGACCCGAACCTCAACAAGCTGCCCCTCCTCTCACTCTACTCTGCTGCATTCGTGGAACTCGGCATGCCCCACGTATTAATGCTGTCATACAGAAACAGCAAGTGAAAAGAGAGTTTTACTGCAACCACATAGAGCATCTCGGCGTGCAGGTCACTGGTTGTATTTTAAACGGCGAGAATACAGGTCATATGACCCGAGAGTGTTCACTAGAAATGCCTGATTGTGAAGTGATTGTGTAGCCATGAAGTCATGTATTCACAGTAGTTGCACATAGGCGCGCCAACATCAACTGTGATCATTGTGTCTTTTATCTGCAACCTGAGCCTAACCCATAATGTCCGCCGCCTAGCTTATGCAGTGCATAGAAATCTTGTAGCTTCTAAAAATAAAAATGATATAAATATATATGGTTAGACGCTTTTCACATTAGAGGTTGTCATAACATTGAGATATTTCTACCATCCACTTTCACAATATAGCCACCTAGGTAGCTCATACTGTGTCCGTATAGTTATACACCGTTTTTCTTACCGTGTCTGCTTTGCACAATGCATATAATACTACCACGGTAAAGATTATGCTCCACGGTCCAGTGTTGCGTGGTGGATCGTGTGGACATGATCCAGAGGTTTAACAAGAACCTACAAAAACAACGCCTACGTAAATAACACGTTGTTTGATGTAACGCCGAGGAAACATTGGTGCTATTTAACATACAGTGAAGGGTCTGTAAATAAGTAAATAGGCTTAACATTGTGGAGATGAGCATGCCCAGTCTTGAGTTTGGCCCCATCACGCAAAGCGTTGCCCGCGAGGAACAGCCACAAGGGATTCACGTGTTTTATAGATAACAAAGACTGAACATAACGCAGGGAGTGTTGGGGAAAAAAACATGACTCAAGGGCGAAAGACAATAGCGAGTCCAAACAACATTCTATAGGCCTACCGGTAATTCAAACAATTAGCCTACATAATATACTACACAGTCACATTATTTAGACAGCCTTGTGGGTAATGGCTTTAGTCTCTGCTCTCTATGTAGCCTGCGCACATCTGTGTGTGTGCGTGAGCGCTTCGTCTTTCTGACTGTGTATCTTTCTTTGTGTGTGCGTACGTGCCCGGGCGCGCATGTGCTCGTGCATGTTCTGTGAAAAGTTATTGTGGTTTGTCTGCGTGCATATGTGAGTGCGTGTGCGTGTGCTTGTGTGCGTGCGTACGTGCGTGCGTGCGTGTGTGTATGTGTATGTGTGGATTTTGTCATGGCGGACATGCAATATGCAGATGCGCAGAGACTAAATGTGAAAATCTATACCAAATACAATAGACGCAAATAGATTTTCTAGAAATAAAATCGTTTGTAAATACTCAAATTTAATCATCCCACAGTTGCCGCTATTACTGTACACTTAATTATAAAAGCTACTTGTTGATTGTAGGCTAACGTATTATAAATATTAATAACACAACTGTGAGTGAGGTACAGATTGTTAGTGTATAAGATATATTTTACAATTGTAGGTAGAAGATGTTCCGTCAAAATGCTTTTTCACAGGAGATCTCAGTTGGATTTTAAGTGGCAGCTTTAACCTAGCTTACATTGTCTGGAAAATCTTGTGGGAAAAGCAACCCTGACTCTGCACTTTCAGTCTGCCCATTCACTGTTCACATTGTTTTACCATGTGAAAAATACTACAATTTAACAAAGATTAGCAGCTTATAATGACGCCCCTAAATTCACGAGAATTTCAAATGTAAAGTTTGACGACGTATTTTTTTTTATCTCGAGCTGTAAGCATTGCATGCTTTTAACATATTAAAGGTGCTACACTCTACAGCACGTGTCAAATAATTTCTTTCTCTCACACACATACTCACACACACTCACAATAAAGGGAAATGGCATAAAACAACAAATGGAAACGCTGATGGATTAATTAAAGTATAGCCAGACAATGAATAGGCCTACGCAGTCTGAACAAATACTGTAAGACAAGTAGGTCAGTCTATAGTCACCCACGAGGAAAAAAATCATATGGTGGAAAAGCTAGAGCTGACAAAAGCAGATGAGTTGAGCCTTGGTCAGGGCAGCTGCCTATACATGGAAAAGCAAATTTCTTTGTTTGAGCTGCGCTGCGTTAACACACATCAAACCGTTTAAAAGCGACTGAGTGTGGAGTCATTTTACCGGCATTCAATCGATTCCACATAGGACTACTACCGCTTGCGTTTTAATGCGGACCGAAGGGAAATAACACACAATACATTCCAGTCTTATCATGACACTTTACAGGCTCAGGCTACCTATTCTGGTTGTACACGCGCTATGAACTAGGCTAAATTTTCATCAGCTCTTTATTCAGCCATTGAAATATGAACTTGTCATAACAGCGATATTTACTCAAAGAGCGAAGTCTGTGGGCACATTTGTAAACTATTGTAATGGTAGGGTGTGGGAAGGGGTGGAGATGGAATATCCATTTTTATTGCATCACCTGTCAGCAGCGTCCAATGGGCGTCGACTCCGAGGGCATTAATTGATGAAGGTGTCTCCAGACTGGCGCACCTCCCCTCTCTGTCATTTTATTTGTGGCTCAACCAGCAGCCAGAATAGCAGCTGCATTTTAGCTCTTATTCTGTTTCTCTCTGTCTCGGACTCTCTCTCTCTCTTTTCTCCCTCCCCTCCACCCTCACAACTCTCCCTCCCTCTCTCTCTCTCTCTCTTCTCGCTATTTTATCCCTCTGGCTGAGGCAGTGGTGTACACCTACCCCTCGTCCTGCTGCCGTCCAGAGGGGAGTGGAGCCGGCAGAGGCAGGTAGCAGCAAAACCGGCTTGGTGGACGCATCCATCCCTCCACCATGCCGGACCCGGGTAAGAGGCGACGAGTGGATGCTGTCAGCTCATTCAACCTATTAAACACCGGTAGCTCCATTTAACTCCGCATGTCAAAGTTTGCATTTCATGACGCATCAGCAGCACTGTGGATGGATTAAAGGTATGAGTAGGATGCCTTGATCTCGCTACCCAATGCCATTTACTGATAAATCCATAATATAGGCTACTGACAGTAACTACATGGATTAGTACATTGGAGCGGATACATGAAACATGGGAGACCTGGAGTGTGGCTTTGAGGAAATGCAAGGAGTGAGACTGGGATACCTGCTCATCAAAGGCAAGCAAATGTTTGCTTTGTCTCAGGTCTTCACCGATCTGCTGAAAAACATCCCTCGGACCACGGTTCACAAGCGCATGGACCACCTGAAGGTGAAAAAGCACCACTGCGACCTGGAGGAGCTGCGGAAGCTCAAAGCAATAAACTCTATAGCTTTCCATGCCGCTAAATGCACTCTCATATCGCGGGAGGACGTGGAGGCTCTGTATTTCTCCTGCAAGACGGAGCGGGTGTTGAAGTCCAACAAAAGGAAAGCGAAAGCGAGGTGTTCCCCCGGGGATGAGGATGCCTCCCCGGGGCTCCTCCGTGCGGACGCCGAGCTGTGGAAGGAAAAAGTTTGGTTTAGTTTGCACGGTGTCCCAGAGACTCTCACACTTGACAACAAAACGGGCAGGAGGCGAGAGCTGACTCCTTGCCTTACCGACTCCAAACTACCTCAATTTTATCACAAAACCCACGGACGGGAATACCGTTCGGTGACCAAGTCCAGTCACAAACACTTTAAAAACTATGAAACAGCTAAAATAACAGGGAACCGTGTTACTTGGAGCCAAAGGCATTCGTTTTTCCGGAGCGCAGTGAGCCGGCAGCCGGTGGTGCTTCAGTCCGCCATAGCTGCTCAGTCCAGGCTCTCGCGCTCAGCCGGCGACCTACTTCACAAAAGGAAGAGGAGGCGCGAGGGGGGCGGCAGCAGGGACAGCGCGAGGCACTCGTGGAGCAGGAGCAGACACGCGCACCACCACGTACCACCGGTGCTGCTGGTACAGCCCAAATCACCTGGTAGTCACAGCACTTCTTTTGGTGCTTTCCACCTCGCTCCGGATTTCTATCTTGACCCCAGACCTCACCATCATCACCACCAGCATCACCATCATCATCACCACCACCACCACGAGCCGAGTTTCCCGGAGAGTTACAGCAGCGACACCGAGTCCAGCACATACTCAGACCGGGCGTACCCCGATTCGGACTATGGCTACGGCCTCTCCACCACCAGCAATTCCGGGAGCTCAGACGAGGGCGAGGATGAAGATGACACGCAGTCAGAGAGTTCAGAGGTCAGCTCCGAAGAGGAGGGGAGCTCCTCTCAGTCCGACTCAAGCTCTGTTTCCAGCCGTGTTTCAGTGCAGAGCATCCGGTTCAGACGGGCCCGGGTCGGCGCTCTCGCCAAAACTCTCAACACCGGTAAAGCACCTTTAGTCCTGCAGCCCACGTTTCACTACAACAACCAGCAGCAAGAGAAACAACACAGGGCAATAAGCAATGTTGCCGTTTCACAGACAGGGGATATCAGACAGGAAAAACGTCAGAAATGTGAATTTATATGCAGTGAAATTAGAAAGGATGCAGGAGCCTTACAGACACCAAAATTCAACTCAACTCTTGTGGGGGAGAGCTTTTTCATTGAATCCAAAAAAGAAAAAGTGTTTGAGGCTAATCCAAACAGGGTTGACCCTGTGGACGAGTTTGCCTCTTATTCATCGGGACCCAACCGGAGTAAGGCCTTTCACCCCTCGCGCAGGACACTGGGGCATTCCACGAAGTGTACCTCGGGACTGAGCACACAGTGCGACCACGACAACCTCCCCAAATGTACCGACAAAAGGGAGGCGAAGGCCACAAGCCCCAAACCTCCCACTCCTCTAAAAAAAATAAAGACCGAGGCGGAGGAGTCCTTTGTGACCGCTGCCCCCTACTCGGACAGCGGCAGGACATCCAGGACACCACCCTTCAACCTCCATAATGTGAAAGTTAAAGTGGAGGAAAGCTGTGATGAATATGAATACCAGAGCCAGGCTACTGTAGTCAAATGTAAAGGAGATAAGGCAGAGAGCAGTAATGCCCAATATCCCAGTGGGGTCATCAAACAAGGGGACTTTTTCAGCTGCGGGATTAAAGCTGCAGAGAGAAGCCCAGATGTGGTCCCCAGGTCCCCCTGTGGTCCTCAGGAATGCTGGAGCAACCAGGACACCCCATGTATCGACGAAGGGGAACACAGGAACAAAAACTGCAAGGCTCCGGTTTTTGGGAATAAAAAATCCCGAGTTTCAAGAGCGCAAACAAAACAAAACGTGCCCAGGGTCAAGAAGACTGCCTCCTCTTCCTCCACCTCCTCTTCTTCTTCTTCTTCCTCCTCTTCTTCTTCTCGCCCCGCGGGCTGCGAGGAAGTATCCACGGAGGATTTACCGAGCAGACGCAAACGCAGCACTGTAGCATCGCCTGCGAAAATGCCTTTCAGCCTGATGGCAAATTTCCCATCCCCGCCGTCGCTGGTTGTTGGCAGCGACGGAGATTTGTGCCCTGCTTACTCCCTGAACTCGCTGAGGGGCCCCGGGCCTCCCCCTCCGTCCCACCCCGTGTGGAGGTGGCAGCCAGGCGGCCAGATTCTCCCTCCCCCACACGCTCAGAGAACTAGGAAATACTGAGCTGGGTTTTAAAGCAAAAAACAAAAGGCCCCTGCGTGTCCATCGCCAATGTATATGAGCCCGAATCTTAATATGAGCTCACTACATTGCTCCCAACTTTATTGGTGTTTTTTTTTTTTTTTTGGTTCCTTTATTTCTGTGAATGGGTTTACATTCCGCTTTGTTTTGAAGTTTGATCGAGGAAAACCCACAAGATCCCTTTTTGGAGTCTCTGAAAACGCCCACAGGACTGTGAGACACCGTTCCTGGATTAACGCTGAAAAAACTTGTATTATTGATAAGCTGCCAGTCCTAAGCAATATTTTAGGTTCTTTTTATTTTTGTTGACTTGACCTTTTTAATTATTATTATTTCTTCGCTTTTCTATGCTCGACCTGTTGGATTGTATGGTGCCAGGGTTTCAGTGTTTGTGCTTTGTCTAAAAAGAGGAAAGGGGTGAAAATCCCCAGAGGATTCCTTGAGATGGGGCACTCTTAATCTACCTGGGACTGAGAGCAAGTTTGACTTGGTAAATCACAAAAAAATCAGGGTTTCCCATGTTGTGCCACCTGGTATATTTTATATATGGAAAGCTGTTTTCTTTCTGTCATGTTGACCAGCTTGGCCACAGTGGCCCATGTCCCCAAGTGTTTCAGTTTCAGAGAATTATTAAAAATTGGTCTATTAATGTCTATCTATACATACTCACGGTTAAGCCTTTATTAGATTTGACAGGAATTTTTTCCTGGTGGTTGTGGGTTTTTTCTAGAGTCCTTGTGATCTGGTTTTCAGTCTTGTTTTAATTTCTGCGGAGTATTTCCTGGTTTGCAAACGTGTGAGTGTGCACAGCCGCAGTTCCAGACAAAACACAGGCCTTATGTACAGACAATCAAAAAGAATAAGGCTCAGACCTTCACAGCACGTTAGGTCCCACGATAGACTCCTATTCACGTCCCTCTTGGTCCACTTGGCCACCGATTTCTTCTGCACACCATTTTTGTGCCTGGGACAGTCTGCATTTGCGCTCAGAGCACGAACATAAGAACAAAATGTAAATCACAGATATAATAACAACGTCTAAGAGAGGCTCTAAGTGGGATGCGAATCGGGAGTCACAGTGGGGACAAACAGCACCAAAACAGCGTGAAACATCTTTTAGCTATTCTGGCTACTCAAACAATGCGACAAAGCACAAGAGATAGGCTTAAATGCATTGCACTTTGAAACTGTTGGGGGTCTTGTTTCAGCTTTAGGTTAAGGTGAAATGATGCCTGAGAGATGCTGAAAAATAACAGCTTAAGGTGAGTTTGATTTGGATGTAAACACGAAGGCCAAAATACAGTCATTTCTGCCATTTACATTTATGGTATTCACTCATTTGTGAGTTTCTAACCATGCAGTTTTGTGATTTCTAATTTAATAATAATAATTTTATTAAAGTCATTGCTGTTCATTATTTGTCTCAATCTGAGCTGGAAAAAAATGCCAATTGTTTCATATTTGTGGCTATATTTTTCCCCCCTGAGACAACCAAAACACAATCAGTAATTTTTAAATATTTCTTTCCCAATGTGTCACTATCTCCCCATCTTTAGTGTAGGCTTTTGAACATGGCCGCCCAGTGAATGTAGTACCACAGAGCTGTTTCATTTTGCCCCTAAATTCAGCTACTCCAGTGTACACATCGTTTAAGCAGAAGTAAATCAGGTGGTTGAATTTGCACCTACATGTAGGTATGTTAAGTAAATGCGTAGATGTTTTTAATGGCAGTACAGGACGCGCTCTGCTAATTGGCAGGCTTTTCTGTCTGCCACAAAGAGAGGCCCAGCTTATGGCGAGCCAGATCACAACAAACCCAAAGCCCGTGAATGATGTCAGCCCCCTCACAAGCACAGCAAAGGGTGCATTCATTCAGAGGATTGTAGAAACTATTTAATGGCTGATTGTAAAAAGAGGAAAAAATGTACAAAAAGTGATTTTCACTCCGTCTAAATCAGTGTGGATACATATGGTAGATGTTTAGCCATGTGATTAAAGCGCTACTCTGCAGCCATGAAGCCCCAACTCACCATGGGCCTTATTTCTGAGGCAAGAAGCGACAATTCAAACTTGAACTTATATTCTCAGCTTGTAAATTGGCTATTTTTGAAGCCATGGCCACAAGCTGGTATATGAGCAGGCTAGCAGTAAAACGGAGGGGGTTGCACTGGGTTTGAGAAGGGGGAGTCGCTGTGTTGCAAGAGCGAAGCTTTCAACCTTTAATCCGCATGTCAAAAGCATGGGCTGCGCGGCATAGGAAGAAGAGGAATAGCCTGCGCCCAAAGCAGTGCGGGTTTGCCCCCCTGACGCACCAGCCTATTCTCACGCAGCACTCACAATACGCGGCCGAGGGACGGAGATGGTGGTAATGGCCTGTTGGGAGGGCCTTTCCACCGTTAAGACAAATAGCTCTCTGACAGTGACGCTATCAATGTAAACAATTGCATCGCGCAGCAGCTAGAGGCTGCGTGCACTCTACCCCCTTCCTCCTCCTCTTCCCCACTTCCCTGCCCTCCTCATTCACTCATTTACTTCGCTTTTTTGATACAATACTTGAGGTCAGGTTTTTTGACATGGAATTTGAAGTCACTGGTTGTTTATATGAAACTGAATATTTATTTTTGTGAATTTTCTGGGGTTTCTTGTATACTGATTTTTTATGTTGTTGTGAATATATATTTAGGACAACTGCACTCGAAATGGAAACTTGAACGGTGAATTTCTAAAGCACTTTCCCTTTCTTTTTTTAATTATGAAGCATTCATTAAACGCGACTGAGTGTAATTACAAGACTCTTTCTCTTTCTTTTCAATTGGACAATCATGTGTTGTTTTTGGAGGGGGGTTAAAGAGATTTAATGATGGAGGAATTGGCCTGGGATTTACGTTGGGAGAGGGTTATGAAAACAAAGAATTGATTTTAAATGTTTTTATTGGGGTTTCCCTTTAAAAAAATGTTTTATTTTGGGAACACAGCTGCTTTTCATCTTTGATATAGGGCCTATCTTACACTGCTTTGTCATTAAATGTCTCCTGCCTTTTAATTTGCTCTGTAACACGAGTAATTTCTTAAATGTTTAAAGGCTTTTAGGAAAAAATGGACATATCCAGTCTTCAATTAAACAAGCTAACAGATAAGAGTTTTGTCCTCGGGCGAAGAGGTGTCAAATTTGAAAGAGAGTAGACCTTAAATAGATACAGTACAATACAGTAGTGCTTATCTACAGTATGGGCTTTTTAAACTAACAATGGGGCCGATGATGACTAAAAATCTCTCAAAGGTGGTTGCACGTAGTATCTACTTATAAAGGCTTGGGGGAATCCCTTCTCCGGTGTATTTAAGGGGCGTGTGTAGGAAGAAGTGGTAGGCCTGCGGAGCCTGCAATAATAACAAGAGGCAAACCGCAGACATTTACACATGCAGCATTTGCAACCACTGCGCATGAGGTGGTGTGAGCCTGCTCAGTTTGATACACGAAGCAGTGAGAAACACCAATAAACTGGCCAAAGCAACACTCCTGCAGGAACGCTGAACATTTGAACAAGTCATAAAGGAAACAATGCTATAGCTTGCATACATTTGCGGGAAGCTTATGTGCAAGAATGGCCAATGCCGAATAAAATATCATTAACTCCTCCCTAGAAACAACAGTCTTAGTCCTGTCCTATAGCAAAACTACAACTATATGATTGAATATTATATAGCGAGCCAGACTCAGGGTATAGCTATACCATAGGGGATGAAATTCAATAAAATAAACTAACAGCTCACAACCGTATGTACCTGCTGTATAGACACACAGGAATACAGCTAAACTCGCCTAAAGGCTATTCGACTTTCACAATGTTGTGTGCAGCGCAGGACCATGCAACTTTTCTAAGAAGCTTTGACCAGACTTGCCCTTCGCTCAGTCTGCCATGTTTGACGTGATGTTTCCCTGATTAATGGGACTCTGCGGTATATGGTCCAGCCTAGAGCCCCGAGGTTGATAAGGGGAGCTGGGTCTGGCAGGCTGCTGCTGCTGCTGCTGGAGCCTGAAGGGGCCATACTGGGAGCAGAGACAAGCCATTATACTGCTGCTGGCGTTTCAGGGTTAAATTCCAGTGCGGATTGGGAACCAGTAGACTGTAACTTCTATAGAATAACAATAGAAAGAATACGTGAAAAAAGAACAAAACAAGCCTTAAGCACAATTTGGTTTTAATAAAAACCCCCCATGTTTTCTAAAGAGCTCAGCTTGTTGCACTCAAAATTATATTTGACGCTGACTGCGTGTTTGGGTAACGAAGTTATGGGTAATGCTGACAGACACATGCCGCGTTAGGGTCAGCACTTTGCATTGATCTTTGAGACAATTAAATACACGCAGACCGATAAAAGCTGTCAGGACGTTTTTATGTTGAATCTCTCAGCTGTAAAGTATTTGCCTGTCACTCGCCCCTTCACACAAGGTCACTCACCGGCTCATAATATTTTGATGTAAAATATTGATAAACAAACAAATCTTTTGACGATTTGGTGCCACTTGAGGAGAATTTGTAAAAGATTTATTTGTGTGTGTTATAGCAGGATTGTAATGTATCAACAATTACTTAGCCGTAGGCCTTTCTTTTGTATGTGTGTCTATGGGTGTGTGTGTGTGTGTGTGTGTGAATGAATTTGCGAGTCTTGAGGAGCACAGGAGCCCACCAAACAGCTCTGCATGATAAAACAGTCCTAACTTAGTGGAGCCTCGCTGCATTACCTGCAGATCGTAACGCACGCACTTTTTGCTTGAGAGAGAAAACTGCAGCAGGACGATGACTTGCTGTGGATTTGAGGATGAAATGACATTCTCGTTGTAAAACTAAACATTTAAATAATGCCTTTATTTTTAAAAAAAAAATAAAAATCAAATAAAAAAGTTCAAGCTTTTTAATCAAAATAATTCAGACAGATTACAGACTCATTTCTCCATAAGGACAGTATTTAAGAAAGACTTTTCATTGCTTGAGGCACAATGAAAGACACACTGAAAAGAAGTCTTGCGTGTGCGCGCATTTAGCTTTAGATGAATGTTTAATGGTGGCGTGTATTAGTTCTGTCGAGGCTTTTAACCCAACAGTCAGCCAACTGTGGGATGTTAATAGAGGGGGGTGGTTACGGTTATTCTATTTAATTGTGATTATTATTTAGAAATAAAAGCACGATCTTAATTGAATGAAACAGCACGTCACATGGAGTTGGAGTGTGAGTTGAGGCTGCGACCCCATAAGATTTAACAGTGAGCTGAGCTTCTGTTTAAGGTATAAAACAAACGTCTGGCTGCAATCTAATGGCTCCTCCATGGGCTGAGCTGACGTCCCTCTTTAACATGAACTTACACAAGTTAGCCTGTAGATCTGGGAAACAGGATGGATTTAAGGCATAATAAAATCTCTCCCTCTTTCTCCACACTCCTGTATGTCCCATTTCTTGGTATTGCTATTTTGACCTTTTTGGGGAAATGAGCTATAAGCACTTTCACGCCTCAACAGTTGTGAAAGCTTGCAGACTTTAAATAGTCTTTAAATGGAGTTTGAGTTACACGAAGGACCATCGTTTAAGGAGGTAGATTACCGACAACATCCACAGAGAACTTTATTGTATCCAACTTTTTCCATTTTTATTTGCAACCACGATTTCATTTAAACACGTATTTAGAATTTGCTACAGAATATCTTCTCAATTAAGAGCCAATGTAACCTACTTTTGGTATTCATTTTAAGTGTAGACCATGTGGCTCGCAATCAATCATTGTCTTGAATTTCAAAATGTTCTTGAATTAAAAGTAGCACAAAGGTCACAGGCTCGGATCTTTACATTACGCTGTTAATATTCACGCAGCTATTACATAAGAACAGAGAAATATCAAAGCACAAATAAGAACTTATAGATTTTTTAATAAGGTCGTCTCCATCGATCTCGAAATTTCGGTGACTGGACTTTAATCTGACTGACATTCCCACGTGCGCATCAACATTACCTCAAAAGTCACCTTTATTCATTTCACCGCAGCCTCCGTCATCACGATCGCGGCTCAACGAGACATAAGAAGCAGCGGGGAAACAGCGCTGCCTCTGCTGGGTTTTACCCGGCATCCCCCTGCACAGTCACGGGGTCAGAGGGAGCGATGGTGGCCTGTGCAGAGAGGAGGTGGGAAAAACACCACTGCTGCTGCAACCATTCTTAAAATAAATAAATTAGTAAATAAAATAAATCATCATATTCAGACGCCAGTTGCTGAAGTCTCAGAGTAGTCCTACTACAAATAAGGGATCGATTACTACTTCACTGCAATTAAAAAAAAATAAAATAAAATTTGTGCTTTAACTGCTCTTAACGGAGCGTTTTCTGTAACACAGAGAGCAGCTTCAAAATTTACTGTCAAAATGTAATATTTGATACATCAAACCTTTTTTGAACCTCTGGTACCACAACAACAAATATTAGGCCTAATTATAATTTTTATTTTATTTTTATATCTATAGTTATAAGTAACTGTAGATGTAGTCGTCGTTGTTGTTCTTTTGGTGGTTGTTTTTTTTTGCAATATGATTGCAGAGTTTGGAATAAAATTCCACCAAAAACAACATTCTTATTGAAATACCTGTTCAATATGAGTGTGGATAACTTTTTCTGATGTGACTCAACTTTGCATTTTCCTGCCTTCATGTATAATGTAATTGAAATGCTCTCGAGTTAATAACTGACACCAAAGCGCTGAAAACACATTTACAAAAACAGTCGGCACGACAAGCTGATGTCTGGTGGAGCTCCCTGGCCGGAGGAACAACATGGGAGGAGAAAGGGGGAAAACCAGCGCCAGAGGGCTTCTGCTCGGTCATGGAGCTCAACTCCATTTGTAAAGGCTTTTCTGCGGACAGGAGAGAGCCAGATGTAGCCAAATGGAGACTTGGGCGAGTTTTAACATACAGTTCATCAACAAGTCCGGTTCGGTGACGTGCATTGAGTTGTTTAGACGGTCAGTGTGAATCACAGGAAGGCTTGCTGAGTGAGGTGTTAGGGACTGTTATCCCTCCTTGGATCAGCATATTAACCAGGTCTTAGCTTAAAATCTAAAAGTCGGCTATTTACCATTCACTACTGTTTTCTGTTCTTATATTGTGCTCATATGTCCTTTAACTTACATCAGGGATCATTTCAGATGAATTATTCGTCCGTTTAAAGTAGAAGTTTAAAGGTGTGTAAAAATATATATAAAACCAAACTAAATTTTTCTTTTAAGTGCATGTTTTGAGTAACCATAAGATAAGGGAAGAAGATATTCATTAAAACTTAATAAAAAAAAATATTTTGTTAATTAGGATTGAGAAATTTAACTTAAATTGAAAGTCAGACCGTATCGGGATTCATAGTGTCAGTCAAAGAAACACTGAAAAATATTCAGTATTCATTTGGAAACAGAAGTGTGGGTTGAGACGTTTAGTCTAAGTATAATCGCGTCCACTTCATGAACATAAAATAAGACTGAATTTAACACCTTACCTATTTTTTACATAGTTATTTTGTGATGACCCACTTTTAAGACTGACATAATTTAAGTTAATAACATAATTTAACTCCTTTTTCTTTTTGAAGTACCTAATCCCATTACATGAATGGCTGAACATGTGCCATGTAAACACGTTTCAAAGATTATTATTATTATTATTATTATTATTATTATTATTATTATTATTATTATTATTATTATTATTATTATTATTATTATTGCTTTGATTTATGTTGGCGTTCTTTATACATAATTTATATTATTGCATTTAATAAAAGTTGAGACCACAATGAAGGCCTTCACTTCACAAGTTTTTGTAGGTCAATACATTATCGGCCTTTAACTGAACCCCTCCTACACACACGAACCTTGTAGTGGTTTCTTTGTTGAAAGCTACGATGGAAACACCTTGTTTAAGACAGAGAAACGTTCTCTAAAGGTACACGCAATCTTCACTTTTTATCACTGTTATATATGCAAAAACTCTGAAAAATTTTCAAATATGTACTTGCTCTTAAATGGTTCATTTACGAGCCACATTTTTAGAAGTTGAGCCAAAATATTTTTTGTGTTGTGTGTGTGTCCAATTAAACAAGTAAAAACACCTCTCCTGGAGCGATTTGCATATTAAGCTGTGACAACTTTATCTGTATAATTTGCAGTCTGTTTAAAAAAAAATAGCTAACAAATGTGCACAGTTGTACAGGACAGACGATAAGATGAGGATTTAAAGCTCCTTGTGTTCTTTGCTTTATACCAGCTGATTGAAATGTCCCACGATCCACAAACTGATATCTGAACACTGCTTCTCTTTATAAAGTTGAGAACATTACACACTATAGGGGGATTTGAACACGGCCACAAGCGGCGGTGACCTTTGACCCGCGTCATACCAGGGAGTTAGGACAAGGAGCCCGGGCTGGATTGGGGATAAAAGCCAACAACACACACACATACACCCACACGCGCGCGCTCAGAGCCTCCTCCACAGCAGCAACCTCACTGATGTTTCAAAACTGCTTTTAAATTGTGATATTCACATATAAAATAGAAATGATTCTTCGAGTTTGACCGAAACACTCACAAAAATGAACCGTATTCATATAGCAGTGGAATACATGCATTCAGGTCACAGCTTGTCGATTATTGATTACTTCAGCGCCATCGCCCCTTGCCTAATTCGACAGATATGCTCACCTATAGCATTTCTCGTTCAGTTAGGGCTATACATCAAACGTCAGAGGGATGAAAAAAGCAGCGTATTGCCTTGCTTCAGGGCATACAGGCAGGAGACACGATGCGTCAAAACCAGATATGAGCGGACGGGCCTCCTTTCTTCTCCTCTTTAAGTGAAGTTCCTTAAATTGAGTAGTTGAGAAATATAATAGGACAGTTTTTAAGGGCTGTCTGGGCCTTTGCCAGATAAGGTTTCAGCCAACTTTTTTCACCCACTTCTTCATTTTTGGTATTCAGGATGCGGGACAAAGGGGAACGCTGGGGCTTTAAGACTCATTGTCAGTAACTGCTTGTTTAGGCCTAATTTCACTGGACAGTTAGAAAGTGTATTTAACGTGAGATAAAAATAAAGATTCAGCAGATCTTTCCTTTAAAAAAATTATTTAATAATATCTCTAGTACTTCATATAAACTAATAAAACTCATAATGCATTAGGTCATATAGAAATACACACTGAAGAAATTAGACTGTTATTT
>JAPZDY010000013.1:11873966-11896889 GCA_029783645.1 Ctenochaetus hawaiiensis | reverse complement strand
AAGGGTTTATGTTACTATGCAATGATCAGAGTATGTAAGACTACAAAATGTTGTCCTCAAAATTAAAAAAAAAAAACTTGTATGAGCTTATATTGGAATATATCTCAGTCTTGCACGTACAGTAGACTCGGGTTTATTGACAATTTATTAAGTCAATTTAAAAATTACATGTACTTATAGATTGTATTTTATTTATTATGGAATACTATTTGTTTGGTTGAGATATTTTTTATTTCATAATGTTTTTATAGTTCATCGTGTGTTTCTCGGTCCACGGTGCTTTTGCTGTCATATTATGTAATAAACTGCCTAACAAATTTTCTTATAAGCTCCAACATTTTGGTTAAACCCAGGAGACTGCTCTTGGTAATCCAGCTCTGATATGCACGTTACCGTGGATCCTCGTTAATAATCTGGCCTGATTGAGGCTTGTTTGGAGTGTAATCTGAGCCCAGGAGCTACTTCTTCTCCCGCGGGGGGAGATGGCGACAGAGCTCCGGTCAAATGACCTTTAAATAAGGATGTTTAACTTACATGTTTGAGCACAGTGGCGACTTCAGGATTGAACTTTAGTATAAGGGGCATTAATATGCTTTAACAAAGCTTTAAGATCTAATAGAGGCATTATTAACTCGTGTGCTCAAGCTAATGGAGCCATAAAACCATCAATGAGCTGTTTAGCCCGTTTCCTTGTCTAATTGCCTATTACTTAATGACCCTAAAGTGATTGTTAAATCATCATTTATCAATATTTGCCTTTAATTATTTTTGATCCTCCTGTAGACATAGAATTTCTCATATGACCTCTCTCAGATGTGCTCCCAGAGCTGTTGATCATTTTTTTGTTTTCCATGACCCCCGAAATTTGTTGAGTCTTCAGGCTTCCTTGATGGATTCGTGGTTGAGCAGCTCCGTGCTTGCATGAACCAAAAACCAGAAGTAAAGAATATGGGGCAAGCAACGACTTAGCCTGTTAGTAGTAGAGACTAAAGTCTTAAACGAGCTCTGAAGAAGCAAAGAGAAAAGACTCAGATATTTTTCAAGAGAATCATCAGATAGATGTGAGGAGCATTTGTCCACTACATGCAGCTGATGGTTTAAATTAATGTATGTTTGTTTAACTTACAGTAAGGCCTATTTAACTAAGAAATAAAGTGACAAATATTACATGATGATGTTTTGACATTATAATGTGTTGGAGGCCTGCATGAATTCATGCTTTACATGAGTCATTTAAAATATGCAGTTGTTCTCTTTTGAGATTAAATAGAAAGACGAATATTTCTTACAAATAACAAAAATAATATTCAAACTAATGCATGAAAAGCTGCTTGAAATACGAGGGTTTATTCTGAAAAATAAGTGTTAATAGAACAGAAAAGGCTAATCAAGCTGTTTAATATCTGAACTACAAAAGTAAATTGAATCAGCTGCTTCCTTCGTCCTTTCTCATTTTGCTTTTCTTCCAGAAAACATTTTGCTTTTGACATTATTTAGTGTCTTTTGCGTTTATTGAGAGTTAAGCTGTCTCTTTTTCTCACGTGCTGAACTCGCTGACATTACTGCCAAATCTGCTGGCAACATGATAAATGCGTTTTAATATATTTCTCCAAACAGGGGAATGTTTGCCTGCAACCACTTTTTAAATTCTAACAAGTTAATGAACAGCTTGTAATCACAGAAAGGCTTCACGCAAAGTGACATGAAGTTGCCATAAGACACCTCTTTGATCACATTTGAGAATTCTTAATCATCTATTATTTATCAATTTGAATTAAATTGATGCATCCTTAATTGCTTTAGCAAGAATGTTTCATGTATCCTGAATTTATTTTTGCCTATCTCAGAAGCTCATTTGTCAAAACACGATAAGCTGCCTCAATATGTCCTCTTTATGATTTTTTCAATAAAAAGTATTCAAGCTGCTGCATACCTCAATTTTTATATTGTTGAGGAAGGTGGTGTCTAAGATAAGACTTGAATATTTTTAGGCTAATAAAGAAAATTAGTGGTTCAATCTGTTGAAAGTTCACTGACAAGTAAGCTACAAAAACAGGTAGGTATAAGGGGTTAACATTCCTCCAGAAAACCTGAAATAATTTTGTCAGAAAAGAGGAAGCTGAAGCAGTGGCTGTTGGATCTATTTTTGCGTGAAACCATCACATAACAAATTCCAGTAAAATGTCACAGCGACACGATAAACGGATGAGGAAATCTCCGATCAGTTTGTGATGTGAGGGAGATTAAAAAAGTGGATCAAATCTGTCCTCTCCCAGCAGACCATCAAATGAACAGCTTCAGTTCTGTATTATTTTAACATCGCATCAGTTTTGAGAGCATATCTTTATGCACACACATCTAGATATGGTTTAGTCTCTTTCTTTTCCTCTTAAGAGGTCTAATATCAACCGATGAACGCGTCAAAATTATGCAAATTAAAATGTATGTAAACTGAAATAACGGGCTGATTTTCCTTCATTACGTCCCCGCTTTTATGAGAAAAACCCTGCAGACACAATGCCTTTTCAATATCGCCCCAATTGAAGCAACTTCACGGTCTACCGGAGTCAGCTGAACTGGTTTCTCCAGCGGACTCCGTGTCCTCGGTAGGGGCGCAGACGCTTACATAACACTTCGTCTGTTTATTACGACTCTCCATTACGCGGCGCATAACGCCGATCTTGCAGCTCCTTTTTCAACATTTCGTTGACTTCATCATTTGTTAATTGCGTCGCCGCGTGCGCACATTGAAAACGCAGCGAGCGCTTAACGAGTTAAGTTATTGGAGTTATTGTAAGCATAGCGGGCCTGGCGGTGGGTTTTACGCACCTTTACGGATACAGCGCTGATACTGATATTCAGGGTTTTGTTAGAAATGTTTCTTAAGGTGAAAGGCACCTCAGTGATCGCACTTTAAATAAATGAGACCCCGGGAGATAAGCCTGTTGTATTTTTGCCATAAATTAATTGACATGGAATGGTCCAAAAATATTATAGGCTGGCATTTATACTGGTGTCAAATTGGTTTCAAGCCCACAACTGATTCGCTTTCCTGTAGGCTGGGTTCTGCAGGTGAAACTACACTAAATCAACAATAAAATAATCTCACTATACAATTTTATTAAAAATCAAATAAGATTGGCTGTGTTCTCGTGCTCCTATGTATGTTCGCTTAGTGTCTTGATGATGTGAAGAAGTCTGCGAGTCCCTGAGCCGAGAGACGAAACGAAATCGCCCAAATATGCGCGTATTCCGAATAAAAAATGAACAGTGAAAATGTGTTTGATTCCCCTTGCTGTGCCCCTCTCTGGTACAGTCAGCTCAAGGAGATGGTGCGGTCTGACAGCGCCCCCACCCGGCCGCACTGAGGAGTGGGAAATTCTCTTAAAGGGGATGTCAAGAAAACCGGAAGAGTTTTTTAAGGTGGAACGGTGGAGTTAGCTGCACGACGAGGATGCTTTTTTTACTAAAGGGCTCACAGGGCAAATTGGACTCTGGCCAAAGATCCGTTGTGTTTTTGAATTTTTCAGCCCAACAACTCTTAGATGCTCCCCGGAAAAAAGAAAAAAATATGTGTCTTAAGAGAAACTCTGTGCGGGAGCTTCCAATCCCACCTTTGATAAAGCCAAGTTCAAAATAGCCTACAAATGATGGTGGGATAATTTCATCCCATTTTCAGTATAAATCTGCATTTGTTAAAGAATTTCTTTGAACTGAGCCAATAAGTGCCGCCTCGATCAAGGCACAGAGACACCAAATCACACGACTGAGCCGAAACTCAATCGCAGGATGAGTCATACTGATTTCCTTTCATCAAAAAAATGTCAAGAATCACAATAAAACTGAAAGCTCGATAAGACTCAGATGTTTTCATGCAGCTTGTTCCGTGTTGGGCACTGAAAGATAAAGATGAATGGATGCTTTAGTCCCTAAAAACCCACCTGGACTTCATTTTCAAACTGACATAATAAAACGGATTTGTGATCAATTTTGAATTCTTTCAAAGACCCCTGATTCTGCTTCTATTGTTGATGAGAGGACAGATGTCAGTCGTTGACCTTAAGTGATCAACAGATAATTCACCGGGCTGTTGGACAATAACGGAATCAAATCAAAAATGGGATTTGCTTCTTGACTTGAAGCTGACTTGGTCTCTCATACACGTGACTGTGAGGAAATAATTAATCTCCTCCCCGTCATTCAGTTAATAGGCCTTAAGGCACTTGGGCGCGTGACCAGCCAGGTCGCTTCAGACTATTTTGGTTCATCTTTATAAGACGGTTTATTAACAACGCTCTAAACCAAAAAATAAGGCTCTTAATCAAAAGTTTGTATAAGAGTATGACGAAATAAATCGCAGCAGAAGCACCATCCCTCTTTATCACTGCAATTTTCTTGTGTTTTGTTTAACGTCCTGACTGTCTTTGCCTCATTTAGCTGCATAATTTTACAGTGTTTGTAAGAAAAAGATCAGCACTTTAGGCAGTTAACATAGGCCTTTGCACCTAAAGAAGTTGCTTAATTTTGCACAGAAAACTCGCTTGTAGCTCAAACTCCGTTAATTGTCGGTGTTCAGCTTTGTGTGCATGACTGATGACCTTTGTTATTGTGATTGTCACAGTATGCAGAGCAGAACGGACAGCACACGGTACTAAAATTGCATAGTAGCATTAAGAGGCAGAATCACATTTAAAAAGCAAATACACACTAATTTAAATTTTTTAAACATCATGACCCCAAACTTAAAATATGGGGAACTGAAGGTAAAGGCCACTCCACCCTCACCACAGGAAATGCCAAACATAACACCACGGCCTCGAATCAAAAGCTCTCACACACGTTTACAAGCATGTCATTCTGTTCCTTCGTTTGCATACAGTCCCTCGCTGTGTTCTCACCTCCCACACACACATTGTACTGTATGCACAGAGTCTGTGGCATCGGTGCATCTGCTTTGCTCTTTCATTTCTCTTCACTTCTCATTCTGAAACTTGTGGCCGTCCTCATCAAACGCAGTCTGTCCATCCAGCCGTGAAGCTGCTGCGGCCTCCAGACATGTTCACTTTTTTTGTTTGCACGTTTATTTCACTGCATCCGTTTTTTCATCTCCTGTCCGTGGCAGCTCCTGCACCAGATCGCCAGAATTCACCGTGGTTCATGGGGTGCGTCAAGGCTAACAGCAGCGGACTTTACGCACCCTTAGGTGCCGGTGACCTTGACCCGGTTGCCTGCTCTGTGCGCTGCCTGGATGAGGGGTAAGTTTAGGGAAACATCAAGAGCTCTTTGAATCAGATGCACGTCAGCTTAAGCTGCTTGACATATTTTTGTGTAAAAATACGGAAAGAATCCAAGGATCCTCATGTCATTAAAAAGAAAAAAATAAACAATAACCGCAACTTTAATCGGGACCAATGTTTTTGATGACACTAATAACGAGAATTAGAATCAACTTCTGTTATGTATGGAAAAAAACATTGAACACATCCGACAAACAGGACTGTGTATTCATGTAGCTGCTATTCTATTCTGAAATACTGTAATTAATAGAATTTAATTTCAAACATTAGGCCAGTTTAAAAAAAAAACTACATGGAGGTTCATTTCTCCCTCCATCTTTTTCTAAAGGTGAACTGTCCCTCTTTAAAACAATGAATTTATGATAGTTTTTTCTTACAATAACCAAAGAGTCTTCAATGCCAATCTGTAACTTGACTTATGCTCTCTGGGCTCAGTCAGTGACACTGTCTGACTAACTTTTGCAAAACTCAGACCTTTTTAAAATTATATTTATTGTCATAACATGTTTCTTTTTGCTGTAAAAATTACCATTTACAATTTTTCCCCTCTCTCCAAAAAAATAATAATGCTGCAGTGTTTTATTAATTTTGATGATTTAAAGGTACCTGCTTGCAGCAGTGACCTCAGAGAGTTGTTACTGTGGCAACCAGCAACATGGTCTGGTGGCCAGTGAGTGTTTCATCACATCTGCCAAACGAGGGACAAAGGATGTCAGAGGAGAAAGTACAGGACAAAGGTGAGACAGATTGCTGCACTATTCCTTTTCTCTCCATATCTTTAGATTCATTTCCTGATCCCTGAGGGGCTGGGAGACAAATCTGTGTGTGCCTATCTCCTTAATGTCCTAAACTCAGTCTGAATGAATCTTTTCTTTTCTTTTCTTTTCTTTTCTTTTCTTTTCTATTCTTTTCTTTTCTTTTCTTTTCTATTCTTTTCTTTTCTTTTCTTTTCTTTTCTTTTCTTTTCTTTTCTTTTCTTTTCTTTTACTAGTGCCCTCTCCTTGCCTGTTGGAGATGGACGGGCAAGTGTTGCGCTCTACAGAACTGAAGGACCTTTTCTGCACAGTGTTCATCTGTCTGCCTCTCCAGACAGAGTGCAGGCTGGCAGGACTTTTGTTGTGGAAGTTTCAGGAAACCTGGCTGGAAGCCCCAACCAGCCCACAGGTCAGCTGCTACTGTATTTACGCTCTTTCTTTAAAATCTTCTGTTATCAGTACTTTCTGACTTGACAAAAGAGGTCTGTTTTCTGTAAAAGTAAAAAAAAATATTATGTTCTGTTGTATACTCTAATATTGGTACTATGTAATTAATTATGTTAATTATGAATACCTAAGTAAAATTATCATTATTGATTACTATGAATAATAATTAGACTTCTTAAAATTATTACTGAGATTCAATTCACACACCAGACTGATCCAAATAAAGACAGTGTTTCTTCATTTAACTTTTAAAAGCTTAGGTATTGAGAAAAAAATGTTCTTGGAAAAAAGAGTAAAAAAGTGTATTACAACACACATGGGTATAAACTGAACTAGCATGCATGTTTTTCATTATTGTTGCCAAACAACTGCAGATATATTGTGTAAAATGATCAATAATACATATATAATTTGCAGAATTATGAAAAATAATGTTATGAAAAATAAGTGCCGTTAAGATAATTCTAAAATAATGAGAACATTTTATCAATGTTGTGATGAGCCATATTTCATGTGCTTGTTGACTTTAAATGTGAAAAAAATACATTTAAATAAAGAGAAAATATATCAGGACATTTGGTAAAATTACAAAATCATTTTTAAAAATTCCAGCATACTGTTTGTTTGTGTTTCCTGGATCAAATAAGCTTTTCTGTGCCTTTCAGGGCTTCTGGGTCTGGATGGGCAGAACCTCTCCTACGTCACTGTGGAGATTCAGGAAACGACCCATAAAGGTCAGAGTTCACATCATGTCACCGTGTCCAATGACGGCTCCTTTGTTTTGTCATCCGACTGGATCTTGGGAACTCCAGGAAAATATGAACTTAGTATGTCAAAGAAAGAAAAGAAAGGAAAAAGGAAAAGAAAAAAAGTAATTAACCATAAAAGAAGAATATAGTTTTATGCAGTAAACCTCTCTTTTTCTCTTTCATCTTTTTATTTTCTGGTCAGACATCAGTGTCTCCAACCCCCTCTCCATGCTGTCCTCCCCCCTCCACCTCTCCATCTTGCAGCCCTCTCCACGCAGCCTGGTGATCTCTGTGCTTCACGGCCCCCTGGGTGTCCCCTCCTGCATTCCTTTCCTTCACACAGACTCAGACAGTGTGACAGTCGAGGCAGCGTACCTGGGCGACCCCGTCACGCTGCAGGCAGACATGAGTGATGGTCAGCCTGCAGAGTTTTCATGGCGGTTTTTTCACAAGGAAAAAGGAGAAAACATTGGAGGAGTAAAGACAGTTTGTCTTCCCAACTCTGAGTGTCTGAACGGCACTGTGGTAAGAAAGATAGAGAAAAAAACTCTACTTTGATGCAATTTAATCTAAAAAATGTGTTTTCAGCATTTAACCCTGAAATTTCACATTCTGAATTGATCTTTTTTTTTTAGTCTGATTGTTTTTTATTATAAACCACAATTTTTGTACAACAAAGCATAACAAAAATATAAATATCAAGCTAAAAACTAGCATATTATCTTCTACTCAAGGGCTCTGATAAGCTTCAAATACGGTTTTATTGCAAGTTTTCCTATTCTGAATAACTAGGGCTGTTTAGAAATTAAAAAATGTAGGATAAAAATAATTAATTTCTATATTTTTATGATTTATTTTAAATATTGTTTAAAAATCTCTACAACAGATTTGTTAGAACTGTGACACTGTATCATCTGAGATCTCACTACAGAACAATAATCTTACAGATCAGTGAAATCTGGCAGATTTTTGGCGAAACTAACAGCAGTGATTTAAAAATTGATTGAATAAACATTAACTCAAATTATTTTCACATTAAATAATGATTCTCTATTAAAAGGTCAAGGGTCAACATCTTGAATGTGAGAAGTTCAAATAGAATTAGCGAAACAATTACACTGGCAACTGAATAGGTATTTTTTTAGTTTGTTTTACTGGACTCTTTATAGGATGCAATCAAATTCTGATGTCCATGTTTCTTCACAATACTGAGACACACAGAGGGTTAGACACAGGTGTAATAGCTCAAAGTATGTTGGAAGAAGCAGATCTACTGATGTATGTTGACTTACAGAAAATTAGACTAATAGTTTCATGTGTAAACCTCATTCAAACAGCAGGTAGAACTTTTAACATTCTGCTGGGATTGATGCGTTCAAAAAGAGAAAAAAAGAGACGTGTTTATAGATTTTCATCCGTTCACTGTAACAGAAGACATTTTTGGGGGGGTAAACATATAAAACATTTATCAAAGCAAATTCTGTCAGTGTAGAAGAAATGCTTTTCTTCACCAGGGATTTGATAATTTTATGATTTTAGATGAAGAAAATGTGTTTTGTTACATAAAAGATGTCAGAAAGATGTTACCAAAGTAAAAAATATATAACAGTTCTATGTCTTCAACACACTGTAAAGTTTTTTCTGTCTGTCAAATTCACAACTTAAATTTTAAATATCTCCAGACCTGGACCTTTAAAACAGAGGGAGTTCACATGGTGTCAGTGAACGCCTCGGGTACCAATGGATGGATACAGGAGACAATACACATTGTGAGTACTGTGCTGAAATTCACTAAAAACGTTGTTTCAAGAAATAAAGGCAGTAAAATGTATATGTGTCTGACTGTCTGCAAATCGAGCAAAAAAAAAAACAAAACCAAAAATGAGAAAAAGGCCTTTCCTTTAATATTTTTTCTGACTTCTACCTGTGACTCCCAGCATCAAACCCACTGATTTTTTATTTTTGCACAAATAAAGAATTTTTCTCTCTCTCTTTAGACTTATTAATTCTTATAACAGTGAGGAAACTTAGTTTCCATCAAACCTTAATCAAATGAGTGTAAATATAACATTTGTTGGGGAGTATTTTCAGCTTTAGATGTATATGAGTTTTTTGAGTTAGCAAATATTGACACCAGCAGGATGAAAATACAGAAACCCATGTTTGTCTTTGTGAGGAAGGAATTTTGCAAAAACTGCGGCTCTCTGATGTTTTTTAAATAGTTTTGGACCACAATGAGTCTGTATGTCACAGAGGGATTAAATAAATCATATATGACCTCACTTGTCAGTCATTTGAATTCTTTGTTGCTTTTTGTGTTTTCATTAAATTTGTTGACAAGAACAGAAATAAAATATGTCCTCACTGATCTTTTAATCTCACATTTGCACTTCTACTTGCAGGTGGTCTTGCGTCTCACCGTCTCTGACCTCAGTGTGAGTGTATCTGGCAATCAGCTGATTTCCGGGGAATGGGTTTCTGTGGATGTGGAGCTGTTCACCACCATGAAGCACCTGCTTATCCTCCATCTCACACTACACCCTCAACATGACAATACTGACACACAGGATGATTTAAACAACACTGACAAAGATGACTTCAATAATGCCAATAAAAACATTAGCAACAACACCACTAATATTAATAATCAACTTCAAAACCACAATAACATCTGTTGTCATGGTGGCACCAGCTTCCACCTTCACTCTGATACCCACCTCAACATCTCCAATCACTCCAGCTGCCATTTGCGCCTCCACCTTCAGTGCCGCGTCCCCACCAATGCAGGACAGTATCACCTCATAGCATCTGTTTTCTCCACCTCTGATCCTTCATCAGTGCTGCTCTCCACTGTGCTGCCTGGAGCTTTGATGGTGCACAAGCCTGTACGAGCCCTGAAGCCTTCTGGGAGCTGGAAGTCAGCAGTCTCAACACATGCAGAATTCTGCCTCGAGGTTGACAGCCTCGCCAGCCGAATGGGTTTGACAGTAGTGTGGACTTTTAGCTCAGATGATGTTATCATGATGAACAGGACAACTGCAGAGCGGCATGTAAATGTATCTCTTGCAATAGCAGGCTGTTATAAGGTGACAGTCAAGGCCTTTAACCCAGTCAGCTGGGCCTCGTTCTGCACACACATCCTCGCTCAAGATCCAGTAGGAGAGCTGGTGTTGAACGTTCCCAGTGTGATCACAACAAATGAAAAGCACTCAGTCTTATTTGGCGTCAGAGCAGGTTCAAATGTGACTGTCTCTCTGCTGGTGAATGCAACTCTACTTTACAGAAACAGCAGCTACACAACAGGAGACGAGGTGCTGGCGGTTTTGCTCTTCGACCACGCAGGGACCGTTGTGGTTGAGCTTCAAGCGAAGAATCGAGTGTCTTCTCAGAATAAAAGTGTGACGGTGTGTGTTGAAGGAAACAGGAAACCATCACCACATGTTAGAGTCAATCGAACGCAGCAACCAACTGACAGTCAAAGTCCTGCTCTGAACTTTGCTGACAATGGTGAGGACATGTCTTTATGTAACACCCACTGAGCAGTACAAATCGTTTAAGCATTACTGAAATGTTTAGAAAAGGACAGCATCTTTCTTTTCATTTAAACGTCTCAGATTTTAATCTTTAAAAAATTTATAAATATTTTGATCTTTGTTACTGAAAATTTTTCCAAAAACTCACCATTGTCTTGCCACATTTTTACAGGCAGGTTTAAAGTCTCATTACTATTATCTGAATATGATATTGCAAAGCTGCTGAGGGCTAACTTTTTTGTTTTCAGAGGGAAATCTTTTGGCTTTTTAATAATATAATTAAAATTTCAAAATGAAAATATTTTTATGAATGTTCATAGCTTTCAACAGCAATCATTCCAGTTTTGTCCATCGTTTTCCCAACTATTTTCCTTAAATGTTTACCTCCTTTTCTATCAATACAGATATAATGAAAATTGATATCAGTTTTGTCTCCTAACAGTGCAGATTTATGCAGAGAAGCAGGCTTTTCCCACAAACACTGATGTTACTTTTCTGGCTGTGGCTGAAGTAGCGGACCCTGTGGAGTTCCTCTGGCACTTTGGAGACTCCAGATCAGTCAGAACCACCTCAAGGACTGTAACTAAAAGATACCTCAAACCTGGCAGGTATGAGACACAGTTAAGTACTCAAAATACAATGTGGATACTTCTTTTATAACTGTGCACTGTCCCATTGTACTCCTCATAAAAAGACTGTAAATTATAAAGATATATCCAGATTTTAGATTACCCTTTGTGAATGTGACTATAAAATAATGTTTTCATATGTTCAAATGTTGAGTTCATTCAATCATTCTTCTATCCAGTTCAAGAGCTTCTGCATGTACCCAAATGTAAACTTTGCACTTTAAAATCGATGCCTTTGTTATTGTGTTTGCGCATTTATTATTTCAATCTACCACCACTCCCTCTATTCAATGCAGGTATGATGTAGTTGTAGTCATGAAAAGAGGCCAGACCTCCATCACCTCCGATGTGTTCCCGTTGGTAGTCCAGAGAGCAGTGAAGCTCAACAGGCTGATCCACCAGGCGTCCGTTCTGCAGAACCAAACAGTGACATTTAGTTGCCGGGTCAATACAGGGACAGACGTCAGTTTCCTGTGGAGCTTCGGAGACGGATCATCCAGGCTGGGACAGAGCACAGAGCAGCACGTCTTCCTCAGGTGAAGTGTGCTATTGAAAATGACTTCAAATTAGATTTATGCTGGCTCAAATTCAACTTTTGATACATTTAATAGAGCTTGACTAATTGCAAATATCTTGGTGCTGGGGATGTGTTTGCCAGTATATAAGAAAATAAAAAAAGAAATTTTAATATATTTAAGATTTTAAAAATGTTTCAAATACTGTTATAAGAGGCCACTGAAAAGTTCATTTTTGAACCAAAAAATTATCCCCTTAATACATATTTTGGTTAGTATTCTGTAAAAGCTTAGAAAATCTTAAACTTCAAGGCCCCTTAAAAAAAAAAAAAAAAAGTTTGTGCTTTGTTTTTGTAAAATAAAATATATATATATTGGGTGATATAAAGTTATCCATAAGCTCTCAAGCAACCATATAGACTTTATGAACCGGGCCAGTTTCATACCTATTGAAAACAGAAAAATTCCTCCAAATTTTATTTTTTGTGGGACAACCTAAAATTTCTTTTCAAATCTTCATTTAATAAACACTCATATGAGAATACAGAGCTTTATTTCAAATCAAAAACATCTCATTCTTTGCTGACAACCTACTTAGCCTGTCTGTCATGGTTCTTCACATAGATGCGAATCTTAAATATCTGGCTCAGTCTAATGTGTATAATTCTGTCTAAATCTCAGTCTAATTCTGCCTGTGTATATTTACTTTGTGTGTTTTTGCTCTCTGCAGGACTGGAGAGTTTAGAGTGGCAGTAACCGCGTCTAACCTGGTCAGCTCTGCCTCTCTAAGCAGTCACATCTTTGTTGTGGATTGGCCTTGTCAGCCTCCACCTGTCAAAAACATGGGGCCTCTTAAACTGCAGGTACATTTTACTAGAAGGACTGTTAACCTTCACTTTGTGTACTGTATTATGGTAGCCAAAGAGCTAATAACATTTCCACGTCTCCTCTCTACTCCTCTCTTCAAGGTGCAGAGATATGAAGTTATCCGTCTGAGTGTGACCTATGAGAGTGAAATTGACTGTGACATTTCAGGAGGCCTTCGCTACACCTGGGCTGTGTTTGACTCTGCAGGACGGGCTGTTCCTTTACCTCTCATCGACACACACAGACAGAGCCTCGTATTGCCCGGCCACCTCCTGCAATATGACACTTACACTGCCACAGTCAGGGTGCGTAGCAGATTCAGCGGCCCTTACACTGGGGCCAGTTACTCTTTACAAGAATTAATGTCCCCCTCCTAAATTTTCACAATTGAGGGACTATGATTTGACTCCCGTATCTGTCATTGCTCTTCAGGTTCAGGTCGTTGGCAGTGTGGTGTACAGTAACTACAGTGTGAGAGTGCAGGTGATACCAAGTCCTCCTGTGGCCTCCATCCAGGGTGGCACCAACATCTTCATAAACAACAGGAATAGCACTGTGGTAACCCTGGACGGACAGAGATCTTATGACCCTGACTCCCCCATGAGCCCTGTCAAGTATAGAAACACCTTTAACAGATGTAAGATTTACATTAATTCAACTTCAGGATAGATTTGACTCAAATATGCATGTGTCTGATTTTCTCTTTGCAGCTTCAGTTGGACATGTAAGCCAGTCAGCTCCATCACCAGCACCTGTTTCCAGCAAGATGTTCCTGCTTCATCCCCTGTTCTTGTGTTTCCTGCAAGTTTCCTAAAACACAACTTTGACCAGTTCCAGTTCACCCTCACTGTTCACAGCGGCGAGCGCTCTGCTTCATCAGAGACCTTCCTCACATTGACATCAAATGTGATCAGGTGAGAGAAAAATCGGTATTTTCCAGAACCAGAGAGACTAAATATGTCAATGAACAAGCAGGTGAACAGGAAATATACTCTACTTTTTACTTTTTGGAGCAAAGTCTGCTGCAAATCTGATCTCTATAAAAGCACAGATGAAAACTTGTTACTTTGAAGTGAAGTCCCTAAAAGTGTTTGTCGCTATTACCTTTGAGTAGACCTTGATAAACTTATTGGCTCTTATTATATATCTGAATGTTTTCAACCCAGGAAGCTGTCAGTGTACTGCCCTCAGTGCCAGGGAGAGCAGGTGAACTGGGATCAGTCTTTCTCTGTCAGTGCCTTGTGTGAAGGCTGTGATACTGACCCGAAACACATCCAGTACACCTGGAGGCTATACCTGGTCAATGCATCTTCCAAGCCTGTAATAGAAGGTAAAAAAAGATGCATGCACTCAGACATATATAGCACATTTCCATTGTTTAATTAGCAAAAAAAATAATTCTGTTTTGTTCTAGTCCCATTTTGTTATACAGTAGATCTGAGTGCTCCATCCACCATCCTCGAGGGTCCTTCCCTCCAGACTTCTGGGACTTCCATAGTGCCCTTACCCACTACAGATGCCTCTCACTACACCCGTGTTCTCAATACTTCTGCCTCTACATCTCTGATTGAGAACTCCTCTGAAGCTGGAGGCAAAAAGCTAAATCTGAACGTGAGCGACAGTGGAACATTATTGAGGAATAACAGAGAGAAGTCAGCTGTGGCTGGTGTGTAATTAAATGTGACTGGTGAGATAAATACAGAGACCCCAGTGTTTGCCTCTGTGTAAACAGATTATGCTGAAATAGAAAATAACTCCCCCTCCCCCTTTTTAACTTCCTACATAGATTTGGCAGAACCGGAGCCTATGCATGTCTCTTCTTTAGCCCATATGAGAACAGCAGTAACAGGTGAGCAGCTGTGTGAACTGCCATTGTGCCTTTAGCCCTACTGTTAAAATGGAAATAATTTCATTCTGTAGTTAAATTCAGTGAAGATAAGTGCAAATATGTAACATCTGCCTTGTTCAAAATGTTCAGCTTATAAAAGCACTTAAGACATGGACATCAATAGGAAAAATCAACAAGAAGTAATAACGTGCAAGGTCATAGTTACAGTAAAATGGACAGTTTATGAATTATTTAACAGCTTATCCTCTTTATATCCAGGAGAGGAGCGCTTTTATCACACTCTGGGGGAGTTTGACCCTCTGGAGCCTTTGTACTCATCAACTGAATACCATCCGCTTGCCCTTGACAACAGCGGCGTCCTATATTCAGTCCACTCTGGCCAGAGTGACGTTATCAGTGAATACCCAATTGATTTGGACTCCTCTGCTGACTGGGAGATTTCTTTTCCTGTCTTGGAGAGTGGTGACTTGGAAGGTCGACTAGGTGAGAAAGACAAGCTGAAATTTGTAGCACTATAAAAAAAAACTGTGGTCCGATAGTCACATGAAACCAGTTAATATAGTCTGTATACTTAGTAAATGGAGGCCCAGTGTTTCTTCTTTTAGCTTTGCCTCTGTTTCTGTATCTGTTTGTGTTTTTAGCAGCACAATGATCATATGTTCACCATCTAAGTGCCAATTTAGTCTGACTGCCATGTGGTGCTGTATATACAAATAAGGATAGATAAAGTAAATAAAGTAGGTATATTAGAGCATATTGAATAAACTGTAAATTAGAGCCTATTTGTATTTTCATATGCATAAGTTTTCAGTGTGTAACTTAAAGTTGGTTGTGTGACAGATTTGGATTATGATTTTCCCTTGATGAGCGCAGAGGAAGGAGACTCAGGGATTTCAGCAGGAAGACCCTCAGGTAAGGTAACACTACTGTGTTTGCAAGGAATGACCACTGTGGGAGGTCATGTGACGTGTCCTTGTATATTCTCAGGTGTAGATGGTGAGACCTTCAGTCCAAGAGATGATTCGGTTTTTGATCCATCTCTACATGATGATACAGATGAGGGGAGTAATCTGGTTGATTCAAGGCCAACTGCTGTGATCCAGAAGCCAATCTTACTCGATTTATCTCGAGAGCCAGTAGACAGGGGCCTTTTTGAGTCCTACACTTACACAGGTACATTATTCAGGAAACCCACACACATTTCTTTTCTCTGTCCACCTATAGTCTGAAGTCACTGTTCTCTCTCCTTCCATATTTCCAGGAGTTTCCTCTCCTCTGCTCAGCTTCAGACCCTTCAGTTTGAGGCCTGGAAGCAGATACATGTTAGAGGTCACTGCCAGTAAGTTTCACTTCAATACTTGATATTTTTTCCCAAATCTATTGCATTATTAGCACTGAGCCATGACAGACTGATTTATCTAATGTAAATGTACAGGCAGATACAACTCTTACATTAGGTACAAACCAGTTAAGGATTTTTTTAAAGCAGGAACAAATAGTCTCACCTGTTTCTTTCCTTATTCCTTGAAGATAGGCCATTTATTATTCTAATGACATTATAAGGAATGAATTTGAATGCTTATCTGACTGTTACCTTTTATACTTAGAATTTCATGAGAGTTTTCTTGGCCGAACTCAACTTTTCTTGAAAACCAACCCTGCTCCAAAAGGCGTGACGTGTCAGGTGCAACCAATGAAAGGAATGGAGTTATATACACACTTCAGCATCTTCTGTACCTCAGGGAAAGAGGTATCTCCTGCCTCATACAGTAAACACACACACACACATTCACACAATGACATAAAGAGGAAGCTGTTAAAATCTTTTCACTCATTTCATCCTGCAGATTGGTGTTATTTAAGGTCTGTTATATGTGAGCCATTTTCGTACAGGAAAAAGCTCTGATTTGTTTACACTGTTTCCTGTCAAGCCCACACATGACCCTTTGTGTTTGTGTGTTTGTGTACTGAAGGATTTAGTGTATAAGTACAGCATCCGTGTAGGAGACAAACCACCCAGGATGCTGTATCAGGGGCGGGACTTCCAGTATTACTTCAGTCTCCCCTCCGGTGACCCCAGTGATGACTACCGAGGTAAAAACACACACAGATATTGAACTATAATTTTTATATTGCACAGGCATGCATCATCATTAAAACTTATTTCAGATTTCTTTCTACTGATTGTCTTTGGTTCTGTAGTAACTATTTTTACAGAGATCAGAAGCGGCAAATATGGCACCTCAACTAAACCCTGTCCTGTCACCGTCCAAGTCCAGTCAAGCTTTTTAAGAGACACCTCTTCCTCCTCCCATCCTGATCCTGATCTGGAGCTGTAAGAATAATTATTCCATCATGGTACACCAGGACACATGTTATGTTTACAGTTAAAGCTGTACTCTGTGTGAAATGCAGACAATTAGATTTTGAGACGACTGACTTTGGAATAACTTAAAATCATGTCAGTTTAATGTATTTTCACGACCCAGTTTTACTTTATAATAACAAATTATAAATTAAGTCTTTATAAGTTGGAGGTTATAGCTAATAAGTGGTTTATCAATGCTTAAAAATTCTAAGTTAGAGCAACTTTTGAGTTGCCATCTTGTCTGGAGTCTTGATTTTCAATAAGTTACTTTTTTTACTGTTCATCCAGTATTGTTGTGTTAGAAGTATCCCTCTCCAGTTCAGAGGCAGGTCTGAGGAACTTGTCAGCTCTGGTGCAGCTTGGGAACAGCATGGAGGTCCGTAACTACATCAGTCTCCTCACCGGCATCCTGAACAGACTCAGCCTGGACACTGAGGCCAACAGACACGCACAGAGACGCACATGCAATGTGCTTATATGCACAATGTGTGAGCTGGAGAGCAGAGAGCAGGTACACACACTGTCCTGTGCTGTTTTGGATCAAACAAATTTTCTCTCTTTAACGTAATTTTTTACATAACTATGATGACATGTCATTTCTTCTCAGGCATCCATGTTGGACAACATCTGCATTTTAAAAAAACTTTTACAAGTTACAAGCCAGGTAGGTTGAAGGTCGTTTCCTTAATGCACATTCATGTGTAAAAGCAGTGATGTGAAGATGCTAAGAGATGAAAGCCATTTCTCATATTTTCTTAAACCTGTTTAGGTGACATTAGCAAGTGCAAGACGAGTGACACTTCATGTTCAGTTCATCTCAAAATGGTTTTGGGGGTCTGATGCTCCAGCCTGGTACAATCTGGACCAGCTGACACTCAGCACCCTGGTCGATCTGCTGTCATACAGCCTGCAAGCTGTCATCACGAACAACAACTTCACAACAGAAATGTCCATAAGTGCTGATGTCAAACTGCCACTACAATCAGATTCATTTAAGGAAAACCTAAAAAATGCCATAAACCCTTCTAATGGCTGCGTACCAGAGTCATCCAGTGGTGTTTACCTCAAAAGAGGAGGACAGATTTCAACACAACAGATGGTGCATCTCGTGGCTGATATTCTGCAGACTGTTACGGATCTGGTGCTGGTGAAACAAAACAGTGGTGTTCTTGTGCATATCTACTTATTGTCTTGCATTGTCATGTATCTTACTACTTCTTATTCTCTTTTTTTCCCAGAGGTCCATCTTGTTCCATGGAGCCCAGGAACACAGAGTCAGTACCGGTCTTATCACCTTGTACGCCACATATCAAAACCAAACCCCCACAGTCATCAGCAGTGGATCAACCACCTTCTACATGCCTGCCTCCCTGATGCAGCTACTTTTTGTTCATGGCAGTAGAGAGACAGGGAGCAAAACGCATCGACCATGTGTGCTCAGTGTGTTGACTGAGTTTACACACAGTCCTTACATCTGGGCCGGCCATCTTTGGAGGGTGAGACTGATGTGACATGACGACACTTAGTGATTAAACTGCAGAAGCATTGCTCTCATTTTCCTCTGCTTATTTCCAGCCGAGTGGACCAGTGGTCGACCTCAGTCTGTACAACTGCAGCACAAGGAGGAAGATCCCAGTTCGCTCCGTCTTGCAGCCAATAAACATCGAGCTGAAGCAGCCGCTGAGGAATGTATGTCACTGTTTCTTTTTTTTTTTCTGGTGTTTTGCAGCAGGTTGACAGTTTGTGCCTTATACCACTATAGTAGAAGACTGATAAATGAAATTAAGTGACTATGTGATTATATTTATTCTGCAGAAGAGCTCTATGCATGAGTACGTCCTCCACCACAGACAAGTCAACTACCACAGCTTTAACATTACCCAGGAGCACTTGCAGCAGGCCATCCAGCTAAATGTGGTGTTTAGGCTGCCGTTAAAGAAGGCATTTCCCATCATGCTGCTCTTCAGGTGGACTAGTGATGACTTGTTGTTGTTAAATCACTATAATTAACTGCCAGTTAGAGCAACACAATAACTTCATGTTATATTTTTAATCATTTTTGAGTTAAGAAAGAGTGTGACACAAAACCAGACCAAGAGTCCATGATTTTACAGGATGTTTGAAAGGCCGACTCCCAGCATGCACCATCTGCGCAGGACTCACAACTGGAAGAGCAACACCACACGGTTCACTCTGCCCTCATCGTACCTCAGTGGTGAGAAATGTCTGGGTTTCATAAGTCTGTTTCCAGCTCTGTCTTTCTTCTTCCCTGCTGGACTTTCCATTCGTTCATTCAGAAGGCATCTCAGATTTCTCAGTGCAATCCCTCCTTTTTCATCAGATTTATGCAGAAATATATTGACAAAGACAATATGTCTTGGTAATATTACATAATATTACATAATTTCTGTATTATTCATATAATAAATGATGCAGATTATATATTTATTTCCTTTTTCCCCCACTCTTTCTTTGGTTCTGAATGACTGAGCCTTTCCAGGATGCCCCTTTCATACCCAATCATGATACTATCACCTGTTACCAATGAACCCGTTTCATATTCCAAACATGTGTTTTTGAGCATTCCTCAGCTTTCAGAGTCTTTAATTGCTCCCGTCCCAACTTGTATGAAACATTTTACTGGCATCAAATTCAAAATAAGAGTTTATTTACAAATATTAATGAGGCTGAAGAGGTCAAACATTAAGTATACTGTCTTTGCACTGTCACTCTGTTTACTAACTGTATTAGCATTTCTTATGTCCTTTCAGTGCCAGACTGCTAAAACCATAAAAAAAATTTCTAGCTGCAGGACTCGGTCACCTGGCCCTGCTGAATGCTGATTTTGGGAAGGCTTCCAGAAACAAGCACCTGAGTGAACAGGTTCATTACAGTCTCACAGTGGACACCAGCTTGTGTTTGTCCTGGGACGACCACAAGGGGACCTGGACACACCACGGCTGCAGGACACAGCAAGGGGACACAACTGCTGCAGTCAGCTGCAGGTATGGCATGAATTAAGTACACACACCCACACACATGCTAAGAATAACCACAATGATTCCCATAAATGAATGAGTGATTCATTTGCTTGTTGTTGTTTGCCTTTTGTCGCAGCTGTTACCAGTTACGGCCGCTGACTGTGGTGCAGCAGCAAATCCAGAGCAGCCATGACACAACCAAACTGGACCAGATCCTCAGGTGACCTCAGACAGGATTTGAACCTTTATTTTAGATCAGACGGTATAAAAATCAATTTTGTTTTTTTCAATTGGTGATTATTTTCACAATGCAAACACTGCTAGTTTTTTGAAAGAAAAAAACAAGCACAACATCCACCTGTGCCTCCTCCCACCCCCTCTGTCTCCTCAGTGTGTCCAGTGATCACACAGTGCTTGGTGTGTTGATGCTGTTTGTGTGCCTGTACATCCCTGCATTGGTGATTTGTAAGAGAGCTGACGTTGCCTCTGAGGCAAATCAGAGAGTCCACCACCTTTTTGACAACTCCACTTGTGATCCATATCTCTATGCTGTTACAATCCACACTGGTCACTGCTCTGCAGCCCGTATGAGTGCGAAGGTAAGGTCGTTCTTTGTTCCTTTCAATCAGTCAAATATTTTAATGAGTCAATGAAACTGACATGTGGTCAAACATCTGATCATAACAACAAGGATTAGAGCAAAGATTTTCAGGATACATTGATAAAAGAATTTTCTTGCAGTGTTTGTCTCCCTCCATGAAGCAGCCGTATTGTCTGCTTGAGTTAGCAGCGTAGCTTGCTCCTAGCCCACTGAAGGTGTTGTAAATGAGAGGGAGTGCCTTAAAATTAATTCTAATTGTTACAAGGAGCCAGTGTGAGGTAGATAAAACTGGACTAAATTAGACTACAGCACTACAGCACTCTCTTCTCTTAGTTCTGGTGAATATCTGAGCTGCAGAGTTGAGAAACAGCGGATGTGTCTGAGAAACTGTCTCTACATGGTCGTCAGGTTTACATAGTGCTTCATGGTGAAGATGGGGTCTCCCAGACAAGAGAACTACAGGTCCCAGGATGCACTCTGTTCAGGAGGAACTCTCAAGACACCTTCATATTGAGGTAAAATCCAAATATCTTTAAATATTATTTTAGCAAATATAAAAATATGGTACATTTTCCCCATAAAATAAACACAGAATGCTACACATTGTACTAAACTAAACAGTATTGTTTATAAACTCCTACTTCAGTGTTTTTTGTCTTTTTTGGCACAGTGCAGCTGAAAGCCTGGGCCCAGTGTGGGGGGTCCACATCTGGCATGACAACTCTGGACCCTCCCCGCACTGGTACCTCAGACATGTGGAGGTATCTGAGGTGAGGTCAGCCTCTTTAGTCTTTGTGAATGTGCTGTTTTCCTCTGTGCTAACATGGTACGTTTGTTTGCAGGTGAGCAGAGGGCATGTGAAAGGACCTGCTTGGCTCTTTGTCGGTCAGTGCTGGTTGGCTGTGAACAAAGGCGATGGCCGGGTGGAGAGAATGCTGCGAGTCTGCACTGAGGGGATAAGCTTTGCTAAGGTGGAGAGCACATATGCACATAAATCCTCAGATACAACAAAAACAACCTTTAATCTCTTCTCCACCTGCATGCTTGCCTGCAGATGTTGTCTCTCAAGCTTTCTGATTACTTTGCCGACCACCACATCTGGATATCTCTGCACAGCTGCCCCTGCCCGACCTCGTTCACGCACACTCAGAGACTTAGCGTGAGCCTTCTGCTGCTGTTGGGGTATGCATGCGTCAACACAGCACTCATATCACAGATGGATGATCAGGTAAATCAACAAACCTTCACACTTTATGATTTGGTATGTGAGACTTCCAAAACAACATTATCCATAACGCTGTTGCTCCTGATCTCTTATTTACAGCTGCCGTTTGATTTGGGGATGGTCGATGTATCAGCTGTTTCTGTGACAACAGGGGTATTTGCTGTGGTGGCAGCGTTGCCTGCAGCAGCATTAATATCCTTTCTGTTCCGGCTGCATGTGGACGAGCTGTCAGGGTCAGAAGTCCAACACGTGCAGGGCAGGAATACTGAGATGGACTTAATCAACGGTGAGGATTTTGCTTAAATAAAGTGAGATAAGACTCAACCCATACGATGACAATTATAATTTTTTCCTGTCTCCTCACTTCCCTTTCTGTTTCTCCTTATTTCATCATTGTTATCTACTCCCAGATGCTCTTTCAGTGACTGACACATCTGAGCCCAATCACTCTTGGAGCAGTCTCCAGCAGTGGGCGCAGGAAGCCTGGAGGAAGAAATACCAGGTTACACCTCAAACATCAATCTGTTTCTGTCTTCTCTTTTTTCTTTGGTCTGTCTTTGTTCACGCAGCATTTTTCATCCCTATCAGACCTTTCTCCTTGTGTTTTAGGGCACAGATCTGCTGTCAGCTCCCACTATGAGTGTGGAGAATAAAATCACAGAAAAAGAACCTGCAATTCAAACAGATGTGGACATAACAAAGGAGGCAAGTCAGGACGATATGGGACAAAATGTTAATCAAGCACCTCTGGGAAAAGAATCTGATCTTGCAAGTGAAACTAGCAAACCTCATGGAGCCAAAAAAGATATTTTGCCTGATATGAGTGATTATGAGGTTATTCAGAAACGGGAAAATCCTAAAGGAAAACAGAATGAAGGCAGCCATCACCAGGTGCCATGGCTTGGTCACAGCCGTAGTTACCAGATCACCGACAGGTGGAAAGGGGGAAGATTCAAACCAGCATCTCAGTGGAGTCGCTATTTGGCCTGGACGCTGTCTCTGCTGTTGTCCCTGTCATGTCTGGTGCTGTCTGCTGTGCTGGGAATGAGGTAAAATATGGGCATAATGCCTCAGAGTCACTTTTGGAGACATGATTTGCATCCTATG
>JAPZDY010000013.1:11849418-11869953 GCA_029783645.1 Ctenochaetus hawaiiensis | reverse complement strand
ACCCAAAACATATCATCCTTATAGAACCTGTTTATATGGAAATATTCTTATAAATTGTCAGGAAGTTTTTTTTTTAAAGTTGGTATTGGTCAGCTCACTAAACTTTCAGGAATGATAAATAGGGTCTCCTTCTATTGTCCTAGATTTCAGGACTAATCCTGATGGTGGCGCTGTCCTGCATGGGGAATCTTCTGTTTGTGCAAAACTCCTGGAGCTTCAGCTCACCTCTCCGCTCCCTTCAGACTCTGCTCTGTCACTGCTGTTATACCAAAGCTCTCAGAGGTCTCCACTTCTCTTGGCCTGATTTGCTTTACCATGGACTTCTTTATCTGTCCTGCACCGTAGTGTGGACAGCATTGGTACATACAGACATATTTATGCACGCATTGAGTATAAGTTTATGCAACTTATTTTAAGTTGATTAAACAATCTGACGGAGTATTGATTGCCTAACTGTCTGTCTTTCAGGCGAAAGGTGTGGTGTCCTCATTGGTCAGAAGTGCCAAAAGATCTCAGAGCAGAGCGAACGTCGTCACTGTAGCAGAATTAGTTGGCTACATCAGACGGAGGGTCTCTGACCTCACTGGGTGGAGTAGACAAACATGGATGGAAAATCATATGGAAGGAAAGGTGAAGAAAAAAATGCTCATTTGATAAAAACAGCAGGATGTAAAACTGTTCATTATAAAAATGAGATTCTTATATTTTACAGACTATTAAAGCTATTATGTGGCATCTTAAATATCTGCCTAACAAGTGAGATTCTGATCATGATTATTGATAAATCTTGTGCCTCTGTTAATGCCTTTGTTTCTTAAAACTAAGACCATGTGACTTTGCCTTTTGCTTTTTCAGACTTATTACTTTGAAGAGTTCGAAAGCTTATTGGATGAACTATTGTTCAAGCTCAACACCCTCTCCGACAGTCTGCACCACACTCTGCCCCTCCAAGCCCATTGCTACAGGGAGGAGGACAGTCCTGTCTTCTTACCCATACAGGATTGCTTCAACATGGACGCACAGGTTAGTTAGTCTAGAAAAAAACACAGTCACATATGTTCAGTATAAGCACTCATACTTCCACTTGCACACAATACAATGCATTCTTTTGTAAAACTGATGTTTTGTTTTTTTTTTAATTTTGTGATTCTGTTACAGGACTTTGTAAAAACACAATTGACAGAAGACATCATGGTGAATGACCAAACAGATGTCAGTGGCCATTCACAAAAACCTGAAGCAAAAATCAAAGAAGACCCAGAGAACAGAGAGCTTCAGAGTTATTCAAAAGTACAAAACTATTTGTTCCACCAGGAGTCAGCATCAATAACCCGGGTTTGGACAGCAGATGTTCTGAAGAAGCAAGCTGAGCAGGGGACTAAAACAAAAGATGGACACTGGTTGAGTAAAAGTCAGGCCACCCATACAGAGGTGGTGGTGGAAGTTCTGGTTCATGAAAACCCTGGGGGTGTAGAGCCAGATAAACAGTGAAGTCTTTAGGGACTGCAAGGCTTTGGCCTTGACACTGCAAAGTCTTCAAAAAACAAAATGTAAAAAAAAAAAAAATCCATGATGTTGAGATATACTGTCTTTTTTATCCGCTTACAGAGGTAACAATCAAATTAACCTCATTTGCATAACCATTGAAAGGCATTGTTACAAAAGCTTTAGAAATAATTCCTCATTATTTTTTATTTTTTTTTTATCACAAATTCATCTTTGGAATGCATACATCGATGTTGCAAGGTTGCAACGTGCCAATTAAAAAAGTTTTTTCATCACCCTGAGATATTGTCTGCAGATAATCTCTCAAGAAATTGCTTTTTTGATGATGCAAATTTGCTAAGTCAATATTTGACACTGTGACTCCTCCGGCTGCAAAAAGTGATTTGTGATCAATATGCATTATGAATGAAAGGTGTAATGTAGTGTAGATAGGTGGGCTAAACGTAATCCATCACTGCAAGTTTCCGTTTGGAAGTACAAGAGGGAGACAATAAATAAATTGCAATCCAATCGCGTCCTCCAACGTATAATTGAGTGGCGAATTGTGATTGGAGGACAGCCGAAGATGAGGACCAATCACAACGTGGCAAGTCAGACAAGTTCCAGACGAAGGAGGCGGCGTGTGTGATTTCAGAGGTGATTACTTTGTATGAAGCCACTAACCAAAGGCATCTACAGCCACACACCAGTATTGATCCGGACAGTGGATCTACGCTACCGACAGTGTTTTGATGACATTCATCAGCGTTATTAGCTAAGTTATTTAGCCAGCTACCTCTGGGGATCACGTCGTTAACACCGGGCCGCATCATCTGTGGACAATGAAGAAGGTTGCGCTGCTGCTGATTGTTTTGCTCGGCGTTGCACATTTCGCAACTGTCAGCAGATGTGAAGATGGTAAGTCTGAATAAATTTACAGCCTTATGTGTTAATTGCAACGGAATGAGTTTTTAAGTAGAGCAGTGACCTAGTCGGTGTGCGTTTCCTGCGAGTTAATGTTTTACAAACTAGCCAGCTAAGTTACTGATGATTATGCTAGTTGTGTTAGCACGCTAGCTAACAGAACAGGTCAGCTAATGTCAACAGGAATCCACCCACGTAGATATATGCAGTAACTTTGCCTGAGAGTATCAGTAGTTACGTTTGACATATTCAAAGTATAAATCTAGTTTCTTCTCCTTTTTTCTGTTAAAACGGTACGATGCAGACCTGCAGGAGTACATGTATATCCTCCTGTTACAAATATCTTATGCATTGTTTCTATTAACTTGTAAGGGACAAAACAAGCAGCACGTTGATGGTATAAACAGACCATTTAAATTTATACTTCTTGGAGTTAACTTGTTTGATTTCTCTTTTTGTCAGAAGTAACAGAGGAGAAGGAGGAGACTGAAGAGGACAGTGATGATGAGGAGGAGGAGGATGAAGATGACACGGAAGTGAAAGAAGAAAACGGGGTGTTGATTCTCACAGACAGCAACTTTGAGACTTTCATAGAGGGCAAAGACACAGTTCTGATAGAGTTTTATGCCCCGTGGTACGTCTGTTACACCTCAACCTAACAAACTTCCCTGAGCTGTTTTCAAAATGTGTTTTCACTTTTGTTTATGCACTTGGACCTTGCTCTCTCAAAGATTTTTTACAACATCCTGCTTTCTATATCTCCGTAATATTTCTATCCATATTCTATCTTTTAAGGTGTGGCCACTGCAAGCAGTTTGCCCCTGAATATGAAAAAATCGCTCAGACCCTTAAGGAGAATGACCCTCCTATACCTGTGGCCAAAGTGGATGCAACAGTAGCCAGCGAGTTAGCAAGCAGGTTTGAAGTGTCGGGCTATCCCACCATCAAGATCCTGAAAAATGGAGAACCTGTGGACTATGATGGAGCAAGAACAGAGAAAGGTAGGGACGTTTCATTCATTTAAGCATCATTGATGCCTTTCGAACCAAACCCATTTTCTTCCTTTTTATTTAGAAAAAAAAGGATTGACAGTAACATGGTGAATTCCTGTTTATTGTAGCGATTGTGGAGCGGGTGAAAGAAGTGGCTCAGCCAGATTGGAAGCCCCCTCCTGAGGCAACACTGGTGCTGACTAAGGACAACTTTGATGAGACTGTTAATGAAGCAGACATCATCCTGGTGGAGTTCTACGCTCCATGGTCAGTTAGCAGACTCTCAGATAGAAAACACAGCCAGAAATGACACATTTTAATTGGTGTGATAGCTGAGTTTTTTAAAACTCGTGAATAAATAATATGTTCCTCAGTGTTTGCCTGTTGTATAACTGACCTTCAGGTGTGGACACTGTAAGCGTTTGGCTCCGGAGTACGAGAAGGCAGCCAAGGAGTTGAGCAAGCGCTCACCTCCCATTCCTCTGGCAAAAGTGGACGCCACCGTGGAGAATGAAGTTGCCTCTCGTTTTGGAGTCACGGGCTATCCTACCCTCAAGATCTTCAGGAAAGGCAAGGTGTTCGACTACAACGGACCCAGAGAGCAGTATGGTAGGTCACAACAATATTGTGTATTGTTATTTGTATACTGGACTTATTGAAGTCTGTTGTTGCTGTCTTCCACGCGTGCTGATTTTGAAACATGTGAAGACCTGTATGCAATATTAATCTCTGCTCATCCCTCACAGCTGATCAAGTTTTACTCTCTCTTACCTACCAGGCATTGTTGACTACATGAGTGAGCAGGCTGGGCCTCCCTCCAAGCAGGTCCAGGCAGGGAAACAGGTGCAGGAGCTCATCAAGGATGGTGACGATGCTGTCATTGTGGGTGTGTTCTCCGGTGAACAGGACGCAGCCTATGAGATCTACATTGAGGCCTGTAAGTACAACGAGCTGGAGATGTGTTCAAAGCAACCAGCCAGTGATGTCACGACTGAGTGTGCAGTATATGAATGACACTAAACTAATAACTGTGGTTATTTGCCACCTTGAAGGGCAGCCCATCACAGTGTCAGTGTTCAGATTCTCTTGAAAACTCTCTTTTAAGTCAGCATTCAGATAGATCTCTTATTGTCTGTCCATCTGTCTGTCTGGCAGGCAATGCACTGAGGGAAGACTTCACCTTCCGCCACACCTTCAGCTCTGAAGTGTCCAAACTGCTCAAAGCTTCACCTGGTCAGATCGTCATTGTTCAGCCTGAAAAGTTCCGCTCCAAGTACGAGCCAGCAACACAATCACTAACAGTTAAGGTACTGTCTGTCTGTTTTATCATTTCAGTGTTTTATTTTTTTTACTGGTTGTCATTTGAATTTGTTTCATGGGGTGTGAAATTCTCAATCATACACCGGTGCTGTCTTTCAGTTCTGGTATCAGTGTAAAAATAGACCAGATTAGCATTGAGGGGTTTCACCTGAAGAGCACTTTGGGTTTAAGTGCAGCATAAAACATCTTCAAAAGAGTTTCTGTCTTTCATTTAAACTCAAGAAACTTTTGTTTGTCACACAGGACTCTACATCAGTGTCAGAAGTGCAGGAATTCTTCAAAAAGCATGTGATTCCTCTGGTGGGTCACAGGAAACCAAGCAATGATGCCAAACGCTACACCAAAAGACCCCTGGTGGTTGTGTATTATGGAGTTGACTTCAGTTTTGACTACAGGAAAGGTGAGTTTCTCACATATTCAGGTCAATAGGTTTGACCTGAGATCTTGCTTTACAGCTGGTGATCTTGAAGATCTGGCGTAATAAAGTTTTATTTGCACTTTCATACATCAAAATCTGCTTTTAAGTTATTCATTCATGTTTGTTATGTTTTCATCTTCCTTTTTTGTTGCTTTTTATCTAAAGGGGAAAGTTTTATCTCCCTGCAGCTATTCAGGAAACATTTATCTAATGAAACCAGCAAGTACTTTGAAAAATAAACACCAGCCATGGAGGTTTTTGCAATGCAGTAACAAAACTCTTGCCTTGTTTGTCTTTTATTTTTTAGCTACCCAGTTCTGGAGATCCAAGGTGCTTGAGGTGGCCAAGGACTTCCCAGAGTATACATTTGCCATCGCTGATGAGGAGGACTTTGCAGACGAGCTGAAGAGTCTTGGCCTCGGTGAAAGTGGAGAGGAAGTGAATGTGGGAATTCTGGCAGAAGGAGGCAAAAAGTTTGCCATGGAGCCAGAGGAGTTTGACTCGGAGGTGCTCACAGACTTTGTTATGGCTTTCAAGAAAGGTGAGTGTGTGTGTATATATATATATATATATAATATTTTTAAAACCAATTTTAAAGGCTGTGATCATGTGGTATAAGCATGTTTTGTCCAATTAGCAATGTGAGGTACATGTGGTTTTTCTTTAGTTAGCTGCTCTTTTAAACATTTTTTAGAGCAAAGTTTAACCTTTTAAAAGATTTAAAATGATTTGATCATTTCCAGATCTGCAGAGTGGTAACAGCCAAATATTACACCATTTCACCATGTGATGGCAGCATTCTGCAGCTCTTGAATTTGATCAGCTGCAACAATGCCTTTTTTGCAAGAGTATTATGTACTGTGTAGTAGTAGTAGTACACTGCCTTTAAATCATTAAAAATTATCTAGAACACTGGTATGGTGTAAATGACATTTGGTTCCTGCACTGACAAAAACCTTGAGACAAAGTAAATGATAACAGTGAAGACAGAGTGTTAGTAGGGAATCAGTTTGTGCTTAATTTAAGTAGCTCTATCAATTTACTCTTGTAGTAAAATAATCCTTGTTCTGAATTTCTCTCCCATCTTCAGGAAAGCTGAAACCCATCATCAAGTCTCAGCCAGTGCCAAAGAACAACAAAGGACCAGTTAAGGTTGTTGTAGGAAAAACCTTTGAAGACATTGTCATGGATCCCAAGAAGGATGTCCTGATTGAGTTTTATGCTCCCTGGTGTGGCCACTGTAAGAAACTGGAGCCAGATTATTTGGCTCTGGGCAAAAAGTACAAGGGGGAGAAGAACCTGGTCATCGCCAAAATGGACGCCACAGCCAACGACGTGCCAAACGATAGCTACAAAGTGGAAGGCTTCCCCACGATATACTTTGCCCCAAGCAACAGCAAGCAGAGCCCCGTCAAGTTTGAAGGAGGAGACAGAACAGTGGAGGGGTTCAGCAAGTTCTTGGAAGAGCACGCCACAAAGCTATCACAGAACAGAGACGAACTTTGAAAATGTCTCTCTTGACAAGCAGCTAAGAACTCTCACCGAACTCGGGCAGAGTCTTAGAGGACGCTGGGAAGGTGAAGGGGACACAGTGCAGTCCAACGGTGTTACTGAGTTGCTGTGATGATAACAGTGTTCAATCATCTTTTTAGTTTCTGTTCATTCCAAGAAATTCTGCATTCTTCTGTTTCTAAAAGCATGTTAGCACTGTTGGAAGATTTAAAGTCTTTTTAAATAAAATGAAAAATAATGGCCACTCAGTAGGCCAGCACTTAAACTTTGACTCTTTGTTACTGTGAAACCAGAAAATGTTATGCACTGCATTTCAGAAAACAAGCATTTTAGAAATTCAATTGTTTTAATCACATTAAAGAATGATTTAAAACCTTAGTAACATCGGTTTTACAACCGGTCATGTTAATCAAGTAATTACCTAAACATTAAATTGAAACTCCAACTAATTTGGCAGTTTACACCTTGGCAGGAAAGAAATGACCCTGTAGCAGCATCTTAATTGTTATAAACTCTACACATAACACCGGACAGACGGCTCTATAACTCTTCTTGAACATTACAAACCTGGCCTGCTCATGCTTTGGGAAAGTGCATCGAAGTACTGAAAGTCACTACATTTTCACATGCTGTACAAACTTAGAGCAGAGACTGTTTAGCCTTCGCTGGCTGCTTAAACAAGTAAACGTTCAAGGTTCTTAAGATGTGAAAATGTCTTTCAGAATCAGATCTAGTGTGAATTCAGCCTTCAGGAGACAGACTGCAGGGAGGGATGTCAAAACTGCTGCCTCCTTCTCACAAAGGCACTTAAAGATCTTGGGACTGGATGAGGTGGTTTTTGAGATGTAGTTGAAAGGTGGTGTTGGTGGTGGTGGGACAAGGGTCATTATGAAAACTCTTTAGTGAACCGCTGATGGAACTCTGAGATCTTCTGAAGCACAACCTTCAGCTTCTCAGTGGGAGGCAAGATGGTCATCCTGCACAGATGAAAACAGCAAGAAGAGGGATGAGGCTTAATGCTGTTTTGTAATACACAGGTGTTATTAATGAAGTAAAGCTGAGGAAGAATGAATGGCTCCTAAGACAGTAAATTGTGAGGTTAACTGACCTGAAGTGAAAGGTTCCCTCTCTCTGGCCAAAGCCGCTGCCAGGCACCAGGCAGATGCCCTCCTCCTCCAGCAGCCTCATACAGTAGAACATGTCAGGGGCCTGTCCTTCCTCCTGAAGATGGAGACACAGACACACACATTTAAAGACATCTGTTCAGACGGGTTAAATCAGGCAGATGCTCATCAGTGAGACAAGGGTGTGATTGTAGTACAAACCTTTGCCTTGTCGATGGCCTTCTGAGGTAGAGTGATGCGGGGGAAGGTGTACATGGCCCCCTGCACAGGGTTGCATTTGATACCAGGTACCGTGTTGAAGATCTGCTCCGTTAGCCTGGCCTTCTCAGCTAAAGCTGCTAACACTGCTGTCCGCTCCTGAAAGGGAAGCAAAAGTTAAAGCTCTCACTGGTAAAAGGTCACATGAAATCTCATCAACACCAGTATACAAAAAATAATTAAACAAACAAAAATATATAAGAGAAATTCCCCTGTGACTGTGGGTCCAAGAGGGCCAGGAATTCAGGTTGAACCTCCACTTCCACCCCAAACAGGACTTGAAGACCACACATAGAAGAAAACTGATGGTGCATTCAGATAATCAGCAACTTGAGTCAAAAATTTCCTAAGTTTATCATCAGCTATTGCCTGCAGCTTACAAAGTGTAAATAGACAGACATTTACTCTCAGATTTATGTTATAAAATACATACACGTAATGGTATATTCTATATTTATCATCTTGTGATTAACAAGGTGATAAAAACACTGTCTGAGCTCCTTTATTTACACTCAGCAATTCCCCTTAAATGCTTAGGTTGATGTGATGTAACAGGTGTTCAACAGGAAAAAATTGATTATTATATCTATAGTTTTGCCATTAATGCTTCTTACAGGGGAGTTGTATTTGAGATTAGTTTCCATGTGTTTCGATACAACCCAAGAACTGAAGCCAACCATTGTTACTTATTTTGTCTTCCTGTGACCACTGCAGGCATGACAATACTCAGCCTTTCATCTGCCAAGCAGAATCACTATCTCTCACTCAGCCTGAAACAATGCTGAACAAAGTGCTTATTTCAACTTTTTTCCTATGTAAATCACATGGTCTGAGGGCGGAAGCAAAGTACACATTCACCAAATGCGACACATGATGACATGGAACAGGATTTCCTATTTCCAGCTAACTGGGTTAGAACATTTTTTTAATTTGTCTTCTGTTTGTGCTGCTTGTCATAGGCTGTAATTAAATCCTCTGCTAGGCAGTTGATGCCACAGAATGCAGCTGTGCACTGCAGCTACAAAGACAAATACAAATCTTACTTAGCTGGAGTCTCATGTTACAAAAGGACAGCTGGAAAAATTAATGAGCATCAGCCTAATGGCTTTCTTGACCACACAATGCTTCCACTTAACTGTGGGTTAGACGGACACAAGCATCAAACAACCTGCATAATACATATGATGCTCTTTGCAAAGCTCTTTTCTGCACTTGAAGAAGTAGCAATTATGCAACAGTTTCCAACGTAAAGAGCCAATCATGTTAGCATTTTAAAATCATTACAGGATTTAAAAGCTGGTCATTCACATTGGAGGGAGTGTGTGTAGACTTCAGCAACTTCAGCACACTCATTATAGATTTTGATATGCACATAGTGTTTACGAGTGAAGTTTACATAAGTTAATTATGTGTTTGCATACACTAAAGGGCACTACCAGGATGTGAACCTGCTGCTCTGCTTTGTGTGTTTTTCCCACACCTTCATAAATGTGGTGTAGGAGGGTTCGTCAGGCTGCGGGGGGTTGACCACCAGGTCTAGGAGAGCCTGTCCAGGAACTGGGGGGCAAAGACGCACCGACACCAGTTTGATGAGCTGAGCCTTCACCTCTGGATCCATGTTAATTACCTCCATGTATCCACCACGGAATCCACACCTTAAAAAGGCAAACAGGGGAAACGACTAAGTCAAACACAAAGCGTAAAGGCGGTACAGGTGATGTGCACATCAGCAGGTGGAGCTTAGTTCATACATGTCACAACTCAAAAAGTCATATAACAACAAAAGAAAGCCTGTTTCATACACAAGTCTATAGTGTGTGTTTCTGTGTGTGTGTTCAGCCACTCACTCTCCCATGTAGCATTTAGAGGTGGAGTGGAAGGAGGCCAGCTCTACTGTACTTGAGTACTCTGGTCCCATCTCAAACAACACCTTCTTGAAGGAGTGAAACTTACAGCCCTCTGCGTACACATTGTCCTGGTAGACCTACGATGGGAAAACAGTTTGAATCCACAAATCCTTACTGAAAAAACCTCATTGTCCTTAAAAAAAATCTAAAAAATACAAACGTGGACACAAATGGAGTGCACTTAGTAGTGTAGCATACGTATGAGTTGACTTAAAAAAGGGTCATTGTGCAGTGAAGAGCAAATGTTTCTTTACATGTCATTCATGTTTACATAAAAATTATTTTTCTTGAATTTTTGGGCAATAAGGTGGCATCATCAAGGATCATAGGTAGATTCTGTATTGGATGGCATTGCATTGTGTAATGAACTACTATTTGGTTTAAATGCATGATGGGGATTATCTTATTAGAAAACAGTAATATAATATCTGCTTTGACGTCACTGGTTTTGTTATTACAGACAAAGGGAAAGTGTGAATTAAAGACATCTAAATTGAGGAAATGACACCGGTGTATTACTTCATCAGCCATGAGAAAGAGACGCTCCTCTTTTGCAAACCGGATCACGTCTTCAATGCACTGCCTGCTCTGGACCTGACCTATCACACAGGACAGCCAGAGTTGGATGATGTACGCCAGGCGTGCACACACACATGAATACACTTTCAACACCTGTTTCATCTCACACACAGTATTAGCAGACGTACCGGTGGGGTTTCCTGGGTTGATGATGCAGAGGACGCGGGGATTACAGTGCTGCCTGGCTTCATTGAGCGCTCTCCTGAGCTCTGCAACATCCAGACTCCAGCACTTGTCTTCGTCCAGGTAGTAGTTAATCTGCACAGCCCCCAGGTCTGCCAGGGTGGCCGAGTACAGAGGGTACTGGGGGATGGAGATCATCACTCCTGTCCGGTCACGACCCTCGCCACACACAAGCAACTTCAGTATGGTCTTCATTAGGGAGAAGGGAGGAGGAGAAAGCAAGAGAGGGTGAGTGAAAAACACAACTGAAGGAGAGAGCAATATGTATATATATATATATATATATATATAATTTTTTAAACATTATTTTGAAAAGGAGGTTGATGAACAACCAATCATGTCTTGTGATTTAGCACACAGAAAGATTTTAACTATAGAAAGTACAAACACACATACCAACACACCCACATGTTGGGCCAAAAAAGTCACAGATTAACACATCAGGCAACAGTCAGTAGATACTCTGCAGTACAGTAGCTGATTGTATATCAAGGTTATTCAGCAGCCTGGCAAGGTTGAACAAAACTAAAGAAATCTGCACTGACAGTGGCAAAGGTCTGTGGGTGGAGTAAAGTCACGGATGTGCAAAGTACAACTGAGTGTATAATTAACAGATGTTAAATAAAGTAAAGATATAATATTAAATAGGCCATTTCAAACTGACAGTATGCCACCTGGGCTGGATAAAGGTTACATCTGAACTCGTGGCCTGACGCACAGTCAGCATGGTGCCACTTATCAGGGGAGGAGCGATAAAAAGTGTAACCCATACCACGATGGCATCACTGGCTCCAGTGGAGAGGTAGATGTTGTCAGCGCTGGAGGGGATTCCACCATCTCTCTTCTCTATGTATCGTGCCACATCCTGACGAATGCACTCAATGCCCTGGCTGGCGCTGTAGGCCCCTTAGACACATGAAAATGAACTTTGAGTCAAACAAAACATGCTACATCGATCAGTTGATGCTCTGTTTAAATAGTGTATAGACTGTCCAAATAAATTCCTGGTGGGTGGACAGATGGAGGTGGATTCTAGTGACGTGTTGTTGGCAGGAGGGGGTTTAAATGTGGTTGGTGGACTGAGGGGGAGTTATCTGACCTATACTGTGGCCTCCGCAGGCCCCGAGAATACGTCGAGCCCTTTGCTTGGCATCCTCAGGGAACTTGTTGTCTTCCAGGAGTTCGGGGTAAGAACACAAAGCCAAAACCTGAGAAAGGAAGACAACAACAACAACAAATCACAACACTGCTGACATTATATGACACAACAGCCTCTCTCTTCTCAGGCTGTGGGACTCCTAAACTCATTGGTGATGTTAGACTGTGAACCAGTTGTCATTAGTCATTCATTTTGACTAAAAAAGAGGAACAAGTTTACAGGATTCACAAGCAGAAGCGAATCCAGTGCACTTGCAGTTGTGCATAGGAGCCAGATCAACTTCCAACTGAGAGTGTCCTCGAGTTGTTGATGAGGCTGGTGAATGAAACAACTCTTAAAAGAACTGGTTTTCTCATTGCTACCATACTGTGCACTCCACCATAAATAAATAACATGTAACTTCACAAAGACATACTGTACATACTTTCTGGGTGTAAAGGTATATAAGTAACTGTTTCTTTATGGGGGGATGCTGTAAAATGGCATTTATTGAACATGATATATTGCAAACCACTGTGATACAGTCAGTATGTCTGTTTTATATGTACAGGGTCAAATTCACATGAAACCACCGTTGAGTGCAAGCCACCAATTAAGCAAAAGCACAACTGTACAAGTGGCTGTACCTGTCGCAGAAATGTAATCGGTTTCTGACCCATGGCGTGGGCGTCACCTATGTTAGCCTTGATGACTTCTGTGAAAGGTTTCTTGATACCCTGGAAAAGATAAAGACAGACAGCTGTAAGAATGTGAGCAGACAAGCCTCTCAATGAAGAAGTGTGTGAGGTGAACCAGATACTGAGACAGTAGTTTCATAAAGTGAGAACCTGGTGACCTTTCGTTATCTCATACATGCAGGCAGCTCTTCAATACACAGGATGTGTCTGGACACGTAAAAACAAGCTTATGGGAAGGGACATAAATCAAGACTCAGCTGAAACTACAAGAATTAGCTCCCTGCAGTGGGAAAAGTTAGAGAACCATTGGGGGAAAGCTTCTTGTTTTTTTTCAATTTTGTTATTACTCAATTTTCTGTTCCTTCTTTTGCCGGTTTCTGTCAATAATAAGGACAACTATTATTAAAATTAGCACGTTATCAATTCCTGTCTCACATTGAAGTGCAGACTTATTACATAAGAGTCTTAACCCCCAAAGCAATATATGTGTGTTAAGAGCATTGTGTCAAGTTGTTTTGGCTGTCTGAAAGAAAAAAAAAGGCATAAGAATGTGCAGTTGAGTCCTTCGAGCAGAATGGAGGGAAACTTCTGCATGTATGAACCTGTATGTATTTTCTGCACAGCTGGTTCACATTACCAGCCTCAGCTTTACGAGCACTGACATTAGTTGCAGGCCTGATACATTCCTCTAACACTTGCGGTTTAAATCTTTTAAATGTCATCATGATTAGGAAAATGTTTGCATAAGATTTTAATTGTTTCTTTTAAATAAATCTTTTAGAAACAAATTATTAACTACATATTGGCCCAATTTAACTGTTGTTACCACCTGATGGCTCAGCATGTAAATCAAGCCACTTGTATTCATCTCACACATGCAACTTCTCTCATTAGCAGCCTTTTGTTTCCCAAAATCCTGGCACACAGTCTGTTTTTGGCTTGTGGAGCAGGAAGTGCTGGCCTGAGCAGGGATGACGCTGCTGCTGGGTTTCACAGAGACACAAACCTCTCTGTCTCTGGCGGACCTTGTGGATTGCCGGCTAAATCCCATCCCATTATGAGATCAGTCTTTTTTAATTTTACATCTCTCTTCATCTAAACCAAGTCATTATCCACCTTCATTGGATCAGCAAGTCTCTGAACTTTTGAAAACCTAACTGGACCTGTATACTCTGGATTTGTATGTGTTAGTCTCAACAAGTTGCACCTGTTGCTGTATATCAGATAAGGTAATGTGACAATAGAAGTTACTTCAATCCAGGGCAGAGCAGCAAGATTTAAACAGATGATGCCATATTCATGAGGATCTGTTGTTTTATGGATTGTGCATTCAAAAATCAGATATTTGAGCTAATGGTCATGATATTTTACTACTCATTGGTGTAAAATATATTATCAAATATAACTAAAAATATCCACTAACTGTATTTTAATGCAGGTCCTCTGAGTTTAAGTAAAAAAAATACATTTATTGTGAAATGAGAACACAACTGCAGAGCACAACATTATCATACAGTTCTTCTTAAAAGATGAAAAAAAAAATAATGAAACACATTCCTAGGCTCTGCCTCGCCCTGTCTTTGTTTAGTACGGCTAAGCTTTCAACAAACCGTTTAAAAAAAATGTGAGAACTTGTTTTGTCGCCTGTTGTTTCGAGGTGGTTGAGTTAAGACACGTCAAACTGATTTTAATAGGTTAATTCATAGGAAAGCTACAAAAAAAACTGTTCCAACTAAAAGAAAATGTATATCCTCTTCATAAGTTGGGATTTATCTAACAACTAATCTTTCTGATGTTTAAAGTAAAGCTTAAACTTTGATAGTCTAAAAATAAAAAAAAACACTCAAAAAAACAGTCAAAATTTAGCAAAGTTTTAGCTATTAAGCAAATGCTGCTGCAGGTTGTCATCTTAAATGTGGACATTGGTTAAAAAAATATATATATATTGACCAGCGATCCTGGGGCCAGACAGTGAGGGTGACAACATTTATGGGTTGGTTACTTAATTGACTAATTGTCTGCATTTCTATTCATAACATTTACCACTGTAAAGTGCGTGGACTATGTTGTGGTAAATTACACTAATCTTGTCTTTTATTGTCACTGGTGGCGTCCAAAGAGCAAAGAATCCTGTCAGGCTGCTGATGTGATTCTTATCATGATTCAGCATGTTCTACAGGAAAAAACGCCAAGAGAAAGGCTGCAGGGAGAATCCTCCTTCAACTCAGTCAATATTATCATTTCAATGGCCTTGCATGACAGCAGGAGCAAAGGCCTACAAGGTTCTTTGAGTTAAAGTGAAGTCAGATTTGAAATCTAAGTAACTAGATGCAGCATGTTTCCTTTTAAGTCCTCATCTCTGCCTTGGCCTCAAGAAACAAAGACACTGCTGTTCTCTGGGATAGAGAGGAGCCAGTCGGTTCCCCCGGCTCAGTGCTGCGTTCTCCAGCTCGCTCAACGCCAGGCACCGATTACACGGGCTGGACCGCTTAACCAGGCCAAGAAGCCCTGTGGGGCCTAACAGAGTTTGGCCTGAATTTACATTTCACTTTTTCTTATGACGCAATCTGAAACGGTCATCCCTTTGAGAGTGTTCAGTCATGCTAAAGTAATAGGAAGTGCACTAATTGAATTCTAACTGATGCAAATTGATGAACAACCACTGCTCTTTTACTCACGTGATCAGCCTAACTCAATATTATTTCTAACAAGATCCAGAATGATACTAATGACATGGCATAAAATAAAAAAAGAGAAAAACACATGAGATTGTTTGTGACAGAACAAACTCATAACTGCTGCCTGTTGTCACCACCCCATTGTTACGGAACAATATAGACTTGCTGGCAGCTGAGATCCAAGCCTGAATTAGCTTACTGCAGTGCAGACACTGTCACGCCAGATGTCTGGCTAAGGATTTATAAGGGTCAACAACACATCAGCGCACACGTCCACAAACACACACACACACTTGCATAAAATCTGCTGAGCCGTCAGTAAAAGTGTTCCAGTCACAGATCTGACAGGAAGCACAGCCGCAGATGACTGGGCAACCGCAGTAAATAAAACCCATGGATTCCATGTTTCTGACTGTTTTCCACAAGCATCGAAACTAAACAGGTGAAAGTCAGCTTGAAGGAGGACACATGGTGTTTGTTTATTCAGAACATCCTCTCAGGAAAAATACTTGTTAACACACTGTTAAAAGCTACAAATGTCAACCTGTGACATTATTAGCATGTTATAGATGAAGCAGGTTTGTCTAAGTTAATGCATGTGTCTTAAGTTACGCTCCCTTTTCTTAACTTCGAATTTGACTATAAGCTAAATTTCTGTGGCACTGCAGAGAATGACTCTAGTAATTCTAGTCAAATGTAGAGCAATGGGTTCAGTGGGAAAACAAGCAGACTTCCAAGAACTACAGCACTTTCAGCATAACCAGGGCTGCTTGTAATGAACCTCCTTGCAGAGAAAAGGCCTGTGACGCTGCGGGGCCTCACAGCTGCAGCTTCGTCCAATGAACTCTCTCCCTAGTGGGGAGGAGGGAGGTGAGCGAACCCAGAGAGACAAAAGAGGACAGAGAATGTACCCTCTTCATCTTACATAATAACCCTCCTCAATATACACATCCTCTACTCTCTATCCTGCTGTCACCTCAGGCCAGAGTGGAATGAAATGTGCTCAAACCCGTCTCTAACTCCCCCCTCTAGTGTGCCATAAGAAGAGGATATAACTGCAGAGTGGGTTTGCATTACAGCTTTTAAAAGAGCTCCTGTTCGACCTGCTTGCCATTCCTTAGGAAAGCATGGTGGATCAATATTACCCAGCAGGATGTAACGTGAGTTGTTACATGCAGCAGAACATAACAGGCCCATCACCGCTGTCATGCAGGGACATTTAAAAGCTGACCTACTGTCTGCATCCTGCCTCCTCTCCCTCTCACCTAGTCAGCAAAATCTGTCCGAGGCAAACATCTTTTGAGCACAGTCCACAGTAGCCGGCGTGTGTCAAACTCCATATTACAATACAATATTTGTAGAGCTGCAGTGTTTTTAATAAAAAGCAAATTTCCAACATGAGTTCAAAAAGATGGAAATATCAGCTTTAGGCAAACTTGAAAAAAAAACATGGCTGTTGAGTCAAATTCCAGATGTTGGAGCTGAAACTCATTTATCCTAACTCCCTCTACTACACGCCCACACACACACACATGATTAGATTTCACTGTGTACATTTACTTTATGTTTGCTTTCAGCCTTATGACTAGTAATAACTTTAAAATTGTGATGTGGCACAATGAAACGCAATGTTATTTTTGATTTGAATAAATTAAACCGTTTTTAAACAGGTTCCCCTGTCATCCCACTGTGTGCCACATCAACACCGATGTATTAATAACTGTCGTTATTTCATAATCCTCGTGCTTTGTCAAACTTCATTCCGGTCCTCGCGCACTGTGGCGCGCTCAGTGCTGCAGCCCCACACTTGACTTTTACCTCTTTCAGCTCCTTCTCTAGCTGCACCGCCCGCTGGACTATGGGGCCACGGACCGCGTACTGCACCCGCTTCACATTAGGGTTTATGTTGTCCAAAGTGAGCACCTTGCCCCGGCACGGGACCCCGTTCACTGCCTGCTGGGACATTTTCTTTATGTCACGCGCACGCCGTTTTTCCGCCGATTTTACACACTGGTCGGATTATCTGCAACAAGAAAACACACAGAGAAGTTAACATACAGTGGTAGCAGTGGCTGTGAGCGAACAGGTCAGCTGTATCAGTTGTTACCAGTTGTTCAGTGGGGATAGTGGAGTCGGTCGAGCTCGTGTGTTTACTTTCCTTCCAGCTCCTCGGACTCCGACTGACAGTGGAGCGTCGCTGTCTGTATTCCTACCCGACGCCCCGCCACGCCTTCACTCGCTCCTGCTCATGGTTGGCTGGATTTCTTCACAAACTTTAACTAACTTCGCCTCTGACTCCAGGCTCGCCAACTGACGCCTTTACGTACTGTCGGAAAAACTTTTCCTCCAAGGTCCCGCGCTTGCAGCAATGGGAAAGAAACATGTTTATTTTAAACAATTTATAGTTTAAAAGAGTTTAACAGACAAGCTTGGCTACTGTGAGCAGTCGGCAATGTTTTGCGATGGTGAAATGCGTTTTTTACTAACGCAAGCTAAAGACAAAGTATCATAGCAATATAGAAACGACTTGCATTCAAAACTTTAACCCGCACATTGTTGTTTGTCACTTGAAAGCAGCTGAACGCACCAAGTTAACAAGTTACAAAGCAGGTGTGGTAAACATTATCTAATTTAAACATCTAAGAGACAACATTAAGGTTCTGCCACCTCAGAGAAAACGTTAAACGTTGAGTTTTGAGAAACTGATGACAATTTTTATCATAAAATAGTAGCAACATCCAACAGTTGTATTTGCTGGTATTCAAATAAATATCCTGTGGACAGTACATTTCCGCTTAATTTTCGTGAGTAAAAATATAAAGCATAAAATACAAACATTTATACAGTGATAATTAAGTAAATAACTTTGGTTCCTTTTCAGCACTGATGTTAAATGTCTAAATTATGATGCCTGTGTTTCTGGACAAAGGAAGCACCAAGTTGTCTTGGAGTAAATGAACGTCTCATATACATAAACACTGAGGATCTTAACATTGACAGCTCTGTGTTCGTCACATAACAGTGCGTATTTTACAGCAATGATTGGGAGTGTTGTGTTAGTTTAATAGGGCAACATGTTTTGTCAGGGATCCTTTAAGCTTTGCCTTGCAGAATGAACAAGGAGATTTTAGACAAAAAAATCCTCTGATTGCAAAGGTTAATCCCCAGTCTCTCTGTTTGGCCAAGTGGTTATTATAATTATATAGACAAAAATAGATTTTTACATAGTCCACACCTATTATCAAGTCTTGTGGAAACTTGAAAGTATGAGGAAGTCAGAGATCAGCAGTTAATCACAAGCCATCTCTGTTTCCATGCCTGTTTCTTTAATGGTTCACAGCACTTCTTTGGTCGTTAAACCAGTCAGATCATAATGTTTCACAGTGTTGGTGTGAGATGGCGTCAAACCAGCTTCTGCCCTTACAAGGACATTAAACCTGCATCAGGAAGTTTTATTAACCAAGATGAGCCACCAAGTTGTGAATAGAGAGGGACATGAGGACAGGATTTTATAAAAGGTACACAATGTAAAGTCCTCCTCCATTGCCTGTCTGTTATTTAAGCGCATGAGAGTTAGTGAGAGAGAGAGAGAGAGAGATACAGAATGAACTGTGAGTTAGTGCGTGAGAGGGAGAGGGTGTGAGACAGAGAAACCCACCAGATGTACTGGAAAGAGTCTGAGAAAGACATTTGATACCCCAAACTAAAACAGTTCAAACATAAGCATGTGATGCCTCAGTGACTTTCATGTGTCATGCACTACATATTTTGGCTGCATCAGGCAACACAGTTTGTTCCATTTATCCTATATCTATTTTTAAAAGACAGATCAGCATTAAATAACAGATAACAGCTCTTTAAATACTAAATATGAGTATTTGAAGATTTGCATGGCCAGTCTTAGTGGCTCAGTAGCCTTGGCTCATGGTCAAAACATGTCCAACATAAGCAGGATCCATTTTTAAACACACCCCATGCATAACTGTTACCAAGGCCATAAGCAACATATATGACACAGTGTCTGTCTGTGTTTGAGGGAAGAGGGGAACTTCTGTGTTTTAAAAGAAAACCACTAAAAGTTTTCAAAAGCAGCAGCTTGTTATATTATAATAGGCTGAAACAGAGGCTTGTACAACTTTATCGCTCAAAGACCTTGAGTGTATTTGAGGTCTTACTACTTGTGTCATGTGCTGCCCTGGCAGATGGATCAGAACAGGGTGTGACATTCAAGATGCATGGTAAGTGAGTGACAGTATGATGTAACAGTAAGAGAAAAGGCCTTGGGGAATAACTGTGGAAAATAAGCCAGTGCTAAATTGTACCACAGGAGGGAGACATCGTCACATTGATAAAACTCAATATCTTGTCTCCTCTGTTCAAAAGGCTGCTATATCACTCTACACTGACTTCCAACATAAGTTCAAAAAACATGAAAGCTGAAGTTGTAAAGGGATGTTTCTCAACAGTTACATTTATCTGTTTCTCCTCCTTTAATCAAAACCCAGAGAAATAAGCAGCCAGATTCATCAAACAAGACCACTTGCAATAAAACTAATACAAAAATTATTTGTGAAAATGCTTTTATACTTTGTTTTTCTAAACAGGGCTCAGTAAAAATCACTGACAAAACTGAAATTGCAATACAGAAATTAGAGTGCACTGACAGCACATCATGTTGGAGTCCATGTCTGATTGATCATTTGATCCCACTGCTCACTGAATTGAGATGTGGGACTGTGCAAGCATTGCAAACCTACATCAAATCTGCCACCTAAAGAAGGCACCAACCTTTGACAAAGAATATGACAAGTTTACTTGGTTTGACAATAAAACTACAGAATATATTATCTCTTTGATAAATATTTTGCTTTCACACTTTCATCTTTAAAAAATGGTACTGTACACCTTAAGCCATGTTCCGTAGATAGAATAAATAATGTGATTTAACTCAGAAGTTAGAAAAATTGAAATACTGACAGAAAAATAGAAATCTAGAGGTTATGATGATAGACAGAGTAATATATCCACTGATTTAAATATAGAGTAGCTCACATTTTTTGGTAACAATTAATTAACAAATTGCAGCATAGAAATATCGAAATGTAGGTTTTTTTGTTCAGTGGAAAAGTAACAAAAGCAAAAATGTAAGTATAGTTTCAGTCAAAGAAAAAAAAATCAAGAGAGGAAACAGTCCTTATTAACACCTTTGTGTAAATGTATATTCAGAAAAGCTATAATGTACTGAAACAATCATGAACAAGCAATCTCCCAACCAAAAAACCCTCTGCTTATAATGAAAATCTATGTAAATGTTGATCA
>JAPZDY010000013.1:11833928-11849318 GCA_029783645.1 Ctenochaetus hawaiiensis | reverse complement strand
TGTAAATGTTGATCACGTACCCTTTTTACCACTCGATAAAAAAACAAACTGTAACCTAATTTTCACTCAGAGCAAATTATCTCTTCATGTCTTAATTCAGTTTCATTCAGCTTTAAGTAAATAATTCAACCATTACCTGATTCTAAAAGTTTTTAAATAAATATCATTCTTCAGAAACTGAGTAGTGAAAGAGATGAGTAAAGAACAAAGACCGAGTAAAGTAAATCTTGTGACTGCAACACTGAAATCTGTAGTAATCCTTTAGTAACTAAATGGATGCCTGACATGCAGCCCCTACATAAGGGAAGCAACAGGGAATGCCAGGACCTCCACTGTTTATCATGTTTATCAGAAAAGCTTTAGGTTTAAATAAAAAAAATGCAGTGCAGATCAAACCATCATTGGCATGTGGCCGTGATTATAAAGTCTTCAGAGATTTCAAGCTTATCTGTTGTGAAAGGTTTTTTGCCACTTAGGACATGTCCATCTTCTCCACTCTTTAGGCAGTATGTGTTTGTGTGTGTCAGGCTGTCTCTACATGAGTCCACAGCAAGGCTCCTTGTTGTTAGACTGCTCCTCCTCAGGAGCTCTGAGTTTCAGCAGTGGAGGATCTCCGCTGGCTGGGGTGAAGTACACCTGGCTAGGGGAGGCTGCCTCCCTTGCACTGTGGGTCAGTTGGAGCTCCGGCTGGGCCTGAGTGATTGCAGCCTCGACCACTGCAACGGAAGGTTCCTCCTCTAAAGGAGGGGGCAGGGGTGGTGGAGGTGCTGGGTACTTGTTTAGCTTGGCAGCTGCCCGCTGGCGTTTCAAGTCAGCCAAGGTGTGGTGCGATTTCTCTCGAGTCATACTGTCTGCCCCCTCACCCTCTGCAGGCACGGACCCTAATCCGGCTCCAGATGCAGGGCTGAGCTGGTAGGAGGCACTGCGCTCCATGAGACCTCCCCCACTCCACAGCTCTCCTGGTACAGAGGAGGCCAGAGAAACAGAGGTTCCTCCGTTTCCTAGACTGGTCACAATTTTCCTGTCTGCAGCTTCCAGCTCCTCTAAAGATGATGTGGCTCCACCACCAGCAACCTGAAGCAAAAGAGGAGCATTAAACACACATCTAAATCATCTTTGACTTTTTGAAACTGAGCAAAAAGGCAATGATGACACACAGATTCTTTAAAAACACTGGGTTTACTGACCATGGTGGCATGCTGGTTTAGCTCATTGTCCGTTTGTCTGTCCTCGTCGTCGTCCTGTGGCTCTGGCTGTCGACCGCGCTCCTGCCACACCATGGCCTCTTTGTGATGCTCCCGTCGGTACAGACTGGAGCGTTCGTTCACACTGACGCGTCGCACTACCTTACTGTATCCACAAACCAGAGTACAATTATGCAATAAACTGCTTAAGATTTACAGCTCTCATCTTGCCTTATACGCCCTCTCACTCACCCCCTGCTGCCGGTACTAGAGGCTCGTCTTTGCAGTGTGCCCTTCTGCCGGTCCTGGCTCTTCATGATGGCATCGTGTTTGTGTTTCAAGTCCATTAGTTTGGCTCTGACCTCTTCATCCATACACACATCTGAAAAGGCAGCAGCTGTTAAGGTTTACACACTGGCAGGTACAAGGGGTAATATATATATATATAAAAGACATTTAAGAAATGGGTCAGGATTATTAGTTCCTCTTTTAACAGAGGCCATAATTACACTTGAAGCAGAGACTTAGCATTAAATCATTAAAGGTAATGGACTTGATTTTTTTTGGACTAAAAAGACTTTCAGGTCTTACCTAGAGGGGTTTCCTCCAGGATAGACTTGGTGTTTAAACTGGCTCCATGGGCCACCAAGAGTTCAACCATTTGGATCTATGGACAAAAAAGATACAAACACTAATCATGTATCCTTTTAAAACAGTGGACAGTTCCTTTGTTTTTGGTTTGAATGCAGCACTTACTTGTCCCCAGCAGGAGGCAGCATGTAGCGGCGTCCAACCATCAGAGTCCTTCACCTCCACCTGAGCCCTGTGCTCCAGCAACAGTTCCGCCACAGACATGTAGCCGTTAGCAGATGCTATATGAAGCTGGAGGAGATGTTAAATTATGATCATTTAAGGGCTGACCCAGAGAGGCTTTTAAAATATTGTGTTTTAATGGTTAAGTAACTTCCTTTGGCAGAGAAAACATCTTATCTACCATACAGTGTCTACACGTATTTAGAAAAAAAATCAGAAAACTGGATTGTTTTATTATCTACTGCAGATTAAAACATAATTTACACTATTGATCAGGTCCATAACTTAATTTCTTTGTAGAGCTTTATGATTTCACTAGGATATTAAAAAGGGTGTTAGATTATCTACAACTGTTTATGTACCCTAGCATCACAAATATGGTAAAAACTCCTGGCTTACAATATCCTTATTAATATCTTGTGTGTTTCATTTTCTTTATCTATACAGTATGTGTCTCTCTGTCTCACCAATGTTGCACCATTATCGTCCTGAGCATTCAAGTCTGCTCCGCTCTGAACCAGAGCCTGAATGTCAGCCAGCATGGCTGTCTCTTTAGCCCCACGACATTCATCTATACGGTCCTGAGTTATACCTACACACACAGAGACAAGGAACATATAAACAGATAGCCCATGGAAACAGTTTTAGTTTTTATGACTAATGTAAGGCTTCGCTTTTCCTTTCATGCACCTTTTTTTCTTCTGGAACCTATTAGAAATATCTTTTGAGTTTAAAGAGGAAGGCTAAATAACTTTTAAATGCTTTTAAAACAAACTAAATAAATTCAGGCAATTCAAAAACAGGTTTGATTTGATTCAGCTTACTGACCTTGTTCAGCCATAACCATCTCCAGCAGCTCAAGGGTGGCCTCATCCTCACAGAGGTCATAAGGCATGTTGCCATCTGCATTGACAGCCAGCAGGTCAGCCCCACTAGAAGCACACACACACACAAACAAGCACACATGTGCATATATGCAAAACCAATTTGATTATAGTACTGCACAGTGACACACCCTGATGTACTCAGCCACTCAAGGAAATTTATACACGCACAAAGAATTCTGAGAGTCAAGCTGCAGCCCCATTTGCATTGTTTATGTAAAGCAGATACTGTCATCAAGAGGGCTGTTTCTACTTGAGTCTAGAAAAAAATAAGGAAAGTAAATCCTAATACAGTATATCAGCTTATGAATTTAAACATTTTGATTTTTTACTGTTATAACAGCAAGAAAAACCTTCCAAGGTTGAAAGGATGTGGGGCTGAACCAGAGTAATATTATGTCATAGATGGGACAACTTACGCCTGAATTAGTAGCTGCACTAGTCCAGTGTGTCCACAGGTGGCAGCAGCATGCAGCGGTGTCCATAGTTCACTGTCACAGGCATTCACACAGGCACCAGCATCCAACAGGCACTGCACTATCTCCACAAAGTCATCAATGCAGCACTGAGAAGGCAGATGTACATACGTATAAAATTTATGTACACGAGTGCAAAAGGATGTGCAGATAGAACACACAACAAGCACAGAAAATGTACAGTAGGATTAGAGAAAAAAAGAAGCACAAAGAGTACTATATAAATACGCGTGATTATTTGTGGCAGGCAATACACTGGCTTGTGTGTCAATAACATTTTCATGCACGGCTCAACCATCTGGTATGTAAACAGCAAGTTTTCCATGGGGAAGAGTGGAGTCAACTGCTTTAATAAAGAGTACTCTGTGCTCACAAATACCCTTCTCATGAATTTATAGTAGCATGTGTATGTGTTAACTTACAAAAAGAAAGGGGAGGGGAGAGAAAGGGATAATCCGAATTGTAAAGATTTGTGCTCAGCTTATGATGCTTAATCTTCCAATGGTTCCCTCTAAATCTGACTATAACTACCCAGAAAAGGAATGTAAGTCTAAGAAAGTTGCCCTCACTCCTCAGAATACGGGTCCCTCATACTGTAACAGTGTGAATGATTCAGAGTGTTCGTGTAAACTGACTGAAGATAAGTTACGGGTCATACAAAATAAAGGTAAATAGTACTTAGTGAGCTGAGAGCTGTGACCGCAAACAACATAAGCACACATGCTGTACAAAAGGTGACCTGCCTCATTAAAGGCAGCCACAGAGTGTTAGTGCAAAACTATGTAGGTAACCTCATCCCCTCTATTACTTGGCTGTTCTTGTGTAAGCTGTTTGACATGTAGGAGTGGGTACCTGTGTATGGTTAACTAGCAGGTACTTAAATGGCCTTAAGGCTGGAGGTATTTAAGTAAAGACAACCAGATGTATTCTTGAATCTGAGGCCATTACAAGGGAGTGTCAGAGTTTGTCAGGTGTGTTGTGTGTTGAGAGGTCTTGATTCCCTGTTACCACATCTCTAGCTTGGCTGGTGAGAGAAAATGTCCTTTTCACTGCACTGAGGACTCACAAAACTGGTTGTGTGTGTGTGTGTGTGTGTGTGTGTACCTGATGTAGGGCTGTCAGTCCATCCTCATTGACTAGATCTGGGCTGACGCCACTGTTAAGCAGCTCCCTCACTAGAGGAAGCACAAGCATACATGCAAATGAACATATACACACACATAACATTGTGACTGGACACTTAGGCAAAGTCCTCTCCACATAAACACTACAACACTTGGTGCACATGTGTCGGCCCTAAACAGATGGAAGAAATGATTTGCTATAATTAGCCTCAACCCTGTGGATGACAATAGTGCCATTAAAAACAAAATGCCTTAACTGTTACATAAACTGTGACATACCCATTATAAATTATGTACCAATTACTCTCTTCATACGTTTTCAAGTCACTGCTTTGCAAGTTCTTATGTCTCAGGAAAGGCCACTAAAAGGTCAAAACTATACAAAGAAGTAAGACGTGACTTTTGGACTTAGAGTGAGGTTACTTTCACATGCTCATGTATCTTGAATGGTCTAGATGTGAAGGCAGTTGATTTAGTCAGTCATCCTGTCTTGAGTTCCTTTGAACAATGATTCACTGATTTACTTTGAATTTGATAAATAGCTGTGTCAAAGCCTTAATACAGAAAATTTAAGGCTCTTTTGAATGATTTTTCGCTGTGAGTGTGCGTGCTTCAACCAACCCTCTTCCAGATCATTGCGTGCAGCAGCATCTAGCAGAGTGATGGCATCAGGGAATTTAATTTTTTTAGTGCGTGGCTTCTTCTTATCTGCTTTGGCTCTTGACCCCCGTGCTGCATCCTTCTCCATCTGGGCCCAAGACTTCAGCTGCTGAGCACGACGTTTCTGGGCGTGTTTCAGGCGTTCTGTGGCACTCAGACGCCCGACCGTGCCCATTTCGGCCAGCAGCTCGCTGTGATCTGCTGCCATGCCAGCACAATACTTGGAACTGTCAGGATGGCTTTTCTTCTATATTTCTGTTTGTTTCACTTATTCCACAAGAATTTTTAATATAAAAGTTTCAGGTTTCCAAATTTCTCATATGCCTCCCTGGTAAAGAGGCTCTTCTGTAAGGCCAAGAAGGCCTACGTTAGAGCCTGGGGGAGCACTCAAAGAGATGCACAAGTTTTTCTGTAAAAAAAAAAATTTCAAGCAAGCATGAAAAATATTCAAACAATGATGAGACCAAACAATTTATGCTGTATAATCAGGTGGTGGATATCTCCATGATTTTAGAAGTAAGCAACATGAAAAATAGTTGCAATGTCTTTTACCCATCCTTATTATGATATCTCTTACTGTGCCATGAAAAAAATGAGTGTCCAAAACATGACCATCCAAGCTGTGGATTGTAATAAACTGTCAGTCCTCCCATCCATATCAACTGGGAGACAAATAAAAAGAGATGGTGCTGGAAAGGCAGAGTCAAACTATTCCCCACCTATATGCATCTGAGCTTCTAATCCAAAGTGATTGTGTCTAAGACTTAGATCCAACAGAGGGGCAGGTCTTTGAAAATCCATTGTGAGAATATGGTGACAGATATGACACATCCACAAGGTAGGAACAACTGAGAAAGTTTAAATAACTACAAGAAAAAAGGGCATTCTGATGATTTACACAAGGCCTACTTCAGTTAAAGCAAACAGTGACAGGATTAAAATATCCCTCGGTGGTGAGTGGAGACTATTCCAAAGTCAACTTGGCATTGTTGTTTGCACACTTTGGCAGGTCCTTTAGCAGAAGACAGCTGAGTTGGAAGGATTCAATGATATGTTTCTCAACAACATTGTCTTCTGTCTGCAACTGTGGACATGGAGAGAGAAGAGAAGAGAAAACAGGCAGGGAGAGAAAACGTGAGTGCTGTGTTACAGTATAATGTAGGCACAAGGCTCTCCTAATCCTGTTATCTTTAACCCCTGAGCTCCTTCCCCCTACTCCCTCCTCTCCCACTCCTCTCCCGAAGGAAACCTGAGATGGTGGGATGCTTTTCATTAATGATTGACACACCCCGCAGCCTGACACACACTAGGCCGCCGCTTGCATACACAAAGGGCAAGAATGAGAGAGGTGCTGTGAAAAAGTGAATAAATAGCTGGTATGTAACAAGTTTCAGTGCAAGTGCTAACCCCGGCAACCTCGGTCGGCAAGATCGCTCTCATTACTTTTCGTTAACTTCCCAGCTGAGTTACTCTGCTCACACACACACAGCTCATTCCAGGCTACTCATTTATTATTTAGGCCCAGGCCTGTGAGCGCTGAGAGGAAGGTCAACTAGAGGCACTCAGTGAGATAGAGAGACTGACTGACAAGACAGAAGTCCTGGGCCACAGAGCCACAGCAGCTAGCAGGTAAGTGTCTGAAAGGTGGGAGGTGAGAAGACTGAGATCCATAAATCAGCTGTTTAGGCTGCAAACAGATACAGGGCGTTCACAATAACCACAGTGCAGATACAGGGTTCCTCTTCTTTGAACTGTTAATGGATGTCACTTAATAACTTTTATTACTCAACAAATACTCAACAATTCAGAAATTGGATTACTTCTACCCTTCATTTTTAGATTTGTGTGGATAAAAGAATTATCCACTAAATTAATAATAAAGTGCAGTATCAGTCAAGCCAGCTAAAAAAAAGTTTTGAATTTCATTTTTGGGTGAACTTTTCCTTTAAAGTATTACAAAGTATGGCTACATCTTTAAGCCTTTTGAAGAATTTTATGGAGAAAACTACCAGACACAGTTTCTGTTAGGCCTCTTACCTGGACAACTAAACCTTAATACTTCCTGCCTTGGGGATAGACAGACTTTTGTCATTTCTTCCTAACATCTATTTATAGGACTGGTAACCTCTCACCCTTTGTCACAAACAACAATGTAAGGATTTCCTTAGAATGAGGTAATAGCTTAACTCTTGCACATAGGCTGGCAGATCATTCATGCCAACACACACACATGATCATGGACTTGGTATGCACTGGATGGAAACATGGATTATAAAACGTTAGGTTCATTTATAATGCCAGAACTACACAATTAAACTTTCTTTAACCCGTCTTCCTTCTACAGGGAAAAAAAAGCATGGTATCCAAAGTCCATGTTCTTGTTAAAAGGTCGGCAGAAAACAAACATGTTTTATGGCAAACCCTTGAGAAATAACTAAGGCTATGCTATGCAAAGTTAGCAGTCTATCTGGATAACTTCAGTTTACCCATGAAAAAGGAAGCATGATTTGTGGTATTTTAAGGGGCTTTAAAGGGAGAAAGGATTTCAGAAACAGGGAAAAATCCTTGCAGGAACTTAACTGCTGTATTAGTGGGACAATGCCAGACACAAACTGAAATATCAATGGAATAGAGACTGCAGTCTTAAAATTAGTACTGCTTTGTGCATAAAATACATTTTAAAATATTTCAGTCTCGCAATGAGTAATTTGATCCATATTTTGCAATTGTTTAAATTAAACATAAACAACAAAAACACAAATGTGCCTATATGCATGCTACAAGTTGCTTAATCCATATGTTGCTTTGGTCTTTCGTAAAATTCATGCATTTTGGAAGCTTCAGTAAACATTTACATCTATGAAAACAAGATGCTTTCAATTTTATCACAGTTTATGATCAAAGTCCATTAACATTTCAACAGTTTGTTCTATTTGCTATAACAAACATCCTATTTTAATTATACTTTCAGCTTAAGTACTATGACAGTGCATGTCTCATGGGCAGAAATTAAAGCATTAGGTCTCAAGTTTGAAGGCCTCACACTGAAATGGTGTGTTTGCAATGGATTTGTAATATTGAAACAGGAAAACAAAGAGAAGGTCTGGTTGGTGACAGGTCATTTGATTTTGATATAACCCCTTTCCAGCTCCCATTAAAATCATCTGGACAGGCCTTTAATATCTGTCAAAAAGCTCCAATATCTATAAAAAAATGTGTGTAGTATCACTTGACTGACAAAAATTTGATGAAGCACTCAAGCTTCTGCCTGATAACACGTGAAATACCATTTAAAAGCCATAAATTCCTTTAAGTGTCTCTTAATGGACCGGAATAGAGAACAGAGGTTGTGTCAGCCAGCTAAGCTAGAGGCTGTTGATATGCTGCTACATTACACAAGAGGTCAGATTTGCAACATAAAACCATTTCATGGATCATTGTTTAGGTTCAGTAAGGGGCAATAGTAATTAAGCTTATTCATTACATAACATGAGATTTTAATTAAAAGTAGCATTACCACCCTGTTGTTATGTTTGCCTCAAACAGCCAAGTAACTTACAGTTTACATCCGTGTCTGTCCAGACTCACATAAAGAATGTAGTGATGAGTTTTTAGTAAATTAAGTTATTACTGTATTGGCAAGTATAATCAGAGTAAATAATTTCCTGCGAGAAGCATGCTGTCCTCACTTACAGACTATTTTCACAAATGAGTACAGAGGACTGAGAGAGGGCTTCATCACATGGTGCAGAGGGTTTTTATTTATCTTCCTTTCAGTCAATGATGGAACATGGAACTGACTGGAAAGAAGGTTAAAAATAATGGAAAATTTACTACTTCACAATTCACAGTACCTGTACCATTGCGTGGTAACCAAAGTGAGTCACATTAAGCTGAGTCATACTACCCAGTGAAGATGAGGCTAAAAAATATATAAGAAATTGTTTTTACCAAAGATAACAAGTCAGTGGCACTTGGTTTGCTTGTTCTCTGGTCACAGTGTTCCAAAACTTGACTGAGGAAGTCCCACAGCATGGATGTTTCTAACACATCTATGTTTCTATTACAAAAGACCTTTGAAGAAATGATGAAATTCTCTGTGTCATAATTCAGCAGTAAACAAACAAATATATTAAAATAGAAATATGCAGAAACTGGGGGAGATGCCGACTTGAGCTAACAGCTACCTGAAGGCATGTAACAGGTGTGTTTCTGTGTATCTTGTGCTATACTCTGCAGTGTGAAGAAGCCTTGTACAAGAGCACCTCATCACCTTTCCTCTATCCTCTCTGCTCTTTGAGTTCTGCTTGTGTAAACCAATACTAAAACAAGAGCTTGCATCACAATTGCCATGTGTTTTTCTTCTCATTTTAAGATTTTTCCTCTTAACTACAGCCCATTAGTTGAGTATATTCTTTAGAGCCTTACTGTAGCCTCCGGGACAGCGCAGAAGATGGTCATCATTTGGACAAAACTAAACAAAGTTAATGCCAGGGTTGGCTAGAAAAAGAAAAAAAAACTTTCAGATAATCTCAGCATAAGGCTGCTGGCTTGGTCCAACAGGATAACAGCTCAGTCAGCTCAGTGCTGTCTGGCACTAATCAGTTGACTGGACCTCACTCAAAAGCAGCAAACTAGTAGCAAAAGTGAAAGAAGAAAACTTTTAGCTTGTCAATAACACAATATTATGTTAAACATCAAAAAGTTAGAAGCTCAGATTCAAAAAACACTTGTGTCTTCTCTTTACCAGGATTTTTTTCCCAAAATATTCAAACATACGATAAAAAAATCAATCAATCAATCACAAATGAGGCTAAAATGGCCATCTCTACAACAACAAGAGCAACAATACCTCCAAATAACAAAGTAAGTGACCGACAGTACCGAGCATGTCTACAGCATAAGTCCATACATGTAGATAACAAATGGTTACTCTAGGTTAAAGTAATTAAAAGAATTAAACAACAAATGGAAAAAATACCACAAAAAAACACCATTAATTTCTTGAAAATGTGATCTTACCTCATTCATCTGTGTTGTGCAAATTTAGCTCCTCCAATCAATACTGTGCACTGTAAGATCTTCATTAAAACCTTGTGAAGCCAGTGGATGAATCAATCTGAAATAGCATTTCATGAGTCTGAGTTAGTTTTTTCAGTTATAAAAATAAGCTCCAAAAATAAGCACAAATGGGGAATGTATTAGTGGCTAAACTGTGTAAGAGCCTTGTGATTCTCTGAGTCAGGCAGAGCCCAGACAGACGGGAAATGACAAGGTAAGATTACCCATATTGTATAAAGCCTGGCATCGCAGCACAGCAAAAACACACTGAAAAACAGGATCGAAAGTTTTGTGTGTTTAGAAAACTGTCCCTGAATCAATCGGACATTTGTACACTTCTGACTTGTTCCACCTACTGACCCAACAGGAAGGGCTGTCTACAGCTGCTGAGGAACACAAACTTTCATTCAACAGCTGGAATGAATAGACTACTGTAAATACACATACACACGCACACTCACACACACACACACGCACAAAGTAAAGCACATATATTCATCAGGTCGGTGACTCCTTAATGTTCAAACAAGTGACTAAATTTAAAAGAACATAACAAACTACACTCCTGCTCAGTCTGTACTCTAGCCACACTTAAAACAGGCAAACAGAGATGTGTGCTCCACTGATGGTTTGCCATCATGAAATGACATCGCTCAGCTGTTGTGTAAAACCACTGGCTCAGTGTGCTGTTTGATGTGACCTGCAGGACCTTCCCCGTCTATTGAAACAAACAATGCTGAGTCAATGCAGCTTGATGATTCGGGAACAATCCTGCCTGCTATCTGAGCCAATGCCAAGTTACCTAAACAGGCTGCCGAGTACTCACAAAGGTTGTTTTTATCTCCTAAATTCAAGTTATATGATATTGAAAAGGAAAGAAGAACTAAAATGGTTACTCACTCAATCAAGACAAATTAAGACATAAGAGACAATAGCTTGAGCTCTGAGAAACTTTGATGGGTGTTTTTGCTTTAACTATTTTTATATTGACATTTATCATACCAAACTTTTTATAAATTATTTAAGAAAATAATCTGCATATTGCAGCCCTAAAAAGAAAGACGGGACAAAAATGACTGCAAAAGAAAGTTGGAGGGGGATCTACTTAAAACAAGGCAGGAACATTAAGTCCTGTCATGTGTATTAGGTTGAGCTGCTACATATAATCACCCAGCAATCTCAGTAATGCCACAGAGTAGCCAAAGTAAGAGGAGAGCAAAAGTGCATGGGAAAAACAGAGAATGTGTGCTTGTACTATGCACACAAATCAAACTGATATGGAGATTTTTTTTCTGGAGAACAGGATATAAATAAGAGGGCAAAAGGATGTGGAGGAAAGAATGCGAAGGAGATAGAGGAGAATATGAGGAGGAGGAGGAAGGATGGGGAGGAGACAGACAAACTAGCCTACTCTAACTCTTTGACTGCTCCTAAGCAGGAAGTAGGATCATATCATGTAGAGTGAAAAACAGAAAAAGGTGTCCACTGGATGAGAGGATTTTTCCTGACATCTGCATGCAGAATCTCTCACATTTAAACATACACGAGTTGTAAAGAAAAGCCTCAGTAAGTTAAGACAGAGAGAAACGAGGGGGAGTTTATAAACGTGAAGGAATGTAACTGCATGCCACACCTCAGCAAATACAGCTTGACATTTAGAGAACTGTTCAAGTCATTAGACTTCTCAAAACATCTTCAGAAAAAAATATATTAGTGTGACAAGAAAATTGTTTTATAATTATTAGCTCATGTTACACAAGTCAGCGTTCTTCTACAGTATAATAAAGTGCTTGTTCAGTGAAGATAACCTATTGGTGCCATTAAGGAGGATTCATACATGGGATCTAAATTCAATCAATATGCCTCCTTGCAAAATCACAATGGTTTCACTCCATCAAATTTAGGTGCAGTCTTGAAATGTGATATAACTTTTTTTTTTCTGATGTCTTCATTGACCTTTATTACCACACAAGACTGTGTGCCCCATCTCGTTGCATGTATCAAGGAGCCTGGAAGCTTATCTTGGTCTATATTGTGAAACCTGCATATATTTGACCATACATACCGAGGAAATGCTTGTACTTTGACCACGTATGGCAATACTCGTAGGTAAGACCTACAGAGCTGGTTTGACAACAGATAACTTCTAAATTAGATTAGTGTTGCTATTTATAATATTTGTTTTATGTGCAAATCAAAATTAAAAAACAGCAAATACTCAAAGTACACTGTAACTGTCAGAACAAGATGTTTGTTTAATGACCAAAACAATTAGTCGATCATATTTTCATTTTAAAAGGTCTATGATTAACTCTCTGTCAGCCCACTAGTTGATTCATTCAATAACAGTTTCTGCTCTGTAAAAGATAACTCAGTCTTATCACACGAGCATGAAAGGCAAAGGCGATCCAGTACCATAACTCTGCATCAAGAGATGCTATTAATTGTTTAAATCATATTAAGTGAGTCAAAGATGTATTGAGTAAACTCTTTGAAAATGTCACGCTGTTAGATTAGACTACATGTCCCTATTTTTTTTTTTATTTTGTCCACCTCCACATGCCAGGCTACAGCACTGGATGGCATTGGACATTCTTGACATTTATGTTAACCGTAACCTTCAAACAAAAGAAGTACTTATATTAGCTTAAGTATCACAAAGAGTAAACAGACTTTGCACTTGTTGTCCTTGTAAAGTACTAATAAAAGGTCAGCTTGAGCGATAACAAACTATTAACTTACAATTAACTATTAACTATTTAGTTCAACATTTTGCTACACTGATTGTAAATATCGTTAAAATCTTTTATCAACAATAGAAACGTTTGCTGTTGTCCCATTGTGTGTGCAGGATTAAGCAGCAGATTAGCTAACCTGCCTAGCGGTCCGCAGACAGACTCAACAGGTGGCTAGTCTGACAGGTAACGTAAGCAGTTCATTTAAGCTACCTGGCTTCATTCATCATCCTGCCTGGTACGAGTAAAGTTAATACCAACGAGTTTATCCTGCGTGGGTGACTCCTAATTGGTAGAAAATAGTGAAAGCACCTGTTAAGCAGCGGTAAAGTCGCCTACCATTGATGTTGTGTCATGCTAACGTTACCTTAGCCTCAGGTTAGCTTACTTTACACGGCAGTTGGAAACGCGCTGATGTCCAAGTGAATTAAACGTTGCGTAGCTTTTTACGGAAAGCTCCGATATAAAGCGAGTTAGACCGAGCAGAGTGAACAATATCGACGTAAAGTTTTGAAAACAGTGTGGCCATATCTTACCTGTTGGGTTGACAGTCTGCAGTGGCTCCTGTGCGTGTCGGCGGCTGTGAAACTGAATCAGCTGCTGTCCCCTGCTCCTGCTCCTGCTCCTGCTCCTGCTCCTGCCAGCCCTCAGGGGATATGCTTCACCATAACAACCGGACCTGCGCCATCTCCTCTCGTGAAGCAGACGCCACTAGAGGGCGACAAAGCCCACAGGCTTTTGTGCAGGAAGTATTTATCGTTCGGCACTTGTCCTTAAAGCGTCCACTCAGTTCAGTGGTATGACAGTAAGTGTGACTCAGCTTTATTACTATAGCACCTTTTAAAACCAGACTTAAAAGGTAATTCACGGTGGCAAGAAAATACAATACCATGAGACACAATTAAATTTCAGGGAATGGTCACACATGACACATTATGAGATACCACAGTGTCAGAGTGAAAACAATGAAGCAAGATCCCCCTTTCTCTTAAATCTGGACTGTGGAACTTAATACTTTTGGTTCCAGACTTTAGAGATATTGGTGCAGAAAGATCGGAAATATGCAATGGAGCCAACCAAGGAGGACTTTAAAAGTAATAAAAACAAACTGAATAGAGATCAAATGTAATCCAGCCAAACAGAAGAGAAATGCTCACTGTGTCTAGCATTTGCTGCTATATTCTACACAAAAATTAGACAAATGATTGTATCACTGAATGAGAGTTACTTAAAATGTGGACAAGTCTCTTGACTGTGTTGCTGTGCATTGGTTTGATTCTGGTAAACAGCAAGCTTCAAAAACTTGTGCTGCCTGAAGATAAGGGATGAATAAAAAATAAAATGAGGAGGAGAAAATAACCATTTCTGATCAGCACTGACATAGTAATATGTAATATTTTAATTAAAGTTAATTAAAGTAAATTTAATGTAAGTAAATTCAACTGCATTTTTGAAAATTGTCACAATATTGATCTGCATCCTAATTCATAGGTAAGTGCATATAAGAGAAGCACACAGACTTTACAAAAACAAGTGTGTGTGATACACCATAGTGGCAAAGGTCCCCTAGCCTTGTTTAGTGACCCAAATCTAAAGGGTGTGTTTGTGTGCGTAAATACGATTTGTACAGGGTCTGAGCATTTTGTGACACATTACTGCAAGCTTTCGTGCTGTATCATCTGGTTTCACATATACAAATGCAGACTTTTCACAATGAGCTGTTAGGGTGTGTTTGCCCTATTTGTTACAGTCTCAACACAAGCCTGAACTCATGCTTATTTAACATCCCCATAATTCAGTTTAACAAAGTCAGCCAACCATACAGGTAGACAATGCTGAAGCAGTTGGATGTTTGACTGGTTTTTAATCCAAAGGGAGCTTCCAGTAGCGTCAGAATCAGCAGCTGATATCGAAACAGATAGACAGTGATAATCTGCTGACCTTTGCAGTAAACTGACCTAACAACAGGGCAGTGACACTGCACAGAACCAATGAGGAAACAGCTTGGCTGCATAAGCCGCTGTTACATTTATGGTCCTCAGGGTAATACACAATGCTGTACCTTTATAGTGTTGTAATGTAGGAACATTTGCATGAAATGTTACGATGTGATATCAAAGAAAAGACCAAAGGAATCTTTAAAAAGTCTCCATAATTTAAAATGTTTACATAAGGGCATATATATACGTTATAATGATGACAAACGAAGACAGCTCTGCTGACAGGTCATTTCAGTCATGTAATCAAGTATAACTAACTTTCCCTCTCTCTCTCCTCTAGTGCTGTCAAGCTGTTGGGGCTAATCTATGCATGCAGTTTTGGCTTAATGCATCCAGATTTTTAGATGTCCATCCTGGAATTGAGGTGAACTGAATTTTATGTACCATTTAAAAATTATATTTTAAAGAGATTAACTATAATATTTCCTTTCAGAAACAGTACCAACCAGCACT
>JAPZDY010000013.1:11797768-11812420 GCA_029783645.1 Ctenochaetus hawaiiensis | reverse complement strand
GTGTGTGTGAGAGTGAGAGAGAGAGAGAGAGAGTGTGAGCGAGAGAGAGAGAGAGAGAGAGAGAGAGAGAGAGAGAGAGAGAGAGAGAGAGAGAGATGATCTATCACCACCGTGTAACACAGCAGTGATAACGGAACAGCCGGTATACCTGTCTGTACACTACATCAATACAATGTATACTCCTTTACTGCTACTGTTATCAGTTACCACCAAGCTTACATAAGCCATCATTCCTCTCACTGTCTTTTTATCTCTCAGCCAAGCAACACATTTCAAGTTTATATCTGTCTCTGTAGATAATCAAAACACATATGTTGGCTCTTTAACCTGTCTCCATTTACTATCACATACTTTGACCCACTTTGTAAAAAACTAATAAAGATTTTTTGCATTACAATTGACAAAAATGTAAAACTTGCGAGTTAAGTAGAAGCACAGTAATTTTATAGTAGATCTGCAATAACTTCTACTACTTTCTAAGTGCACAGTGAATGGAAGTCTGATAAAGTCTTAAAGTCAAGTCACATTTGCAGTAACTAACAACCTTATTTATAGACCGATACAAGCCGGAACGTTATTATTAAATCTGGGCTTAAATACTGCATGTTTTTTACAGCTGTAGCCTTGATAAAATCGTACAATAATGTTACATTACAGCAGAAACCAAGAGAAACCTTGAGGTTACTTCAGTGAACTGGCCGGTTATTATGACTACACACTCCCACCGGATTCTGCAGGAATAGACTCTGGTCTGAAGACAACACGTAATGTCAGTGGGCGACAGTGAAAGCTTCACTGGCCTAATGCAACGCAAATAAACTCTAAAATAAACATTGTACTTAAATGGATCAAGCTGTGGCCGTTACACACTTAGAGTCGTCCAAGGGAAGTGTGCATGTGTCGGATTCGTATCCAAGCTAAAGACTTGAACAATAGGAGACCGTAGTTACATCTTTACTCACCTGTTCGCTGCTGCTGCACCAGAAGAGCGTTAATCTTCGATAATCCGGCAAATATTTGATCCTCTCTTCCCCTCTTGGCCGGTGTCGTTAAGACAAGAACACAGCGTCGGACTCAGAGCTTTTTCATGCGTGCCGTCGTCTGGGGGGTTTAACTCCGCCCCCCTGCGAGGTCAGACTTCAGACAAATGTTGACGATTGAAACGGGTGACTTCCAAGATGAACGTGCATTTTGTTTAGATTTTACAGAACGTTTCCCCCATGTTCCGATGAGTGTATATTGTCCATGTCAATTTATTGTCAAATATGTACGGACAGCTCCATTCATTCTGTATGTCAGATTGTACTACCGATAAGTGACCAGCAGGTGTCAGTGTTGCTGTGTTGACACATGGCGTGTGTGCACCAGCATGCTAGCATGGAGAGAGGAGAAGGCATTTCCATAAAAGCAGAGAAGGTTGCAATCCTCCTATCTCCACACCTTGTCTCCAAATTTGTCCTTTCTGGAAAGTGTGCGTGATATTTGACAACTTAACTCAGATGATGGGATGAGGATAAGGATGGGTCCTCATTTACAAACTAATATCAAATATGGTTCTTCCATGCATGGTTATGACTGAGATTAGGAGCTGTCAGAAACTGTTCATTTAGCTGTAAATTAAAACACACACAAGAAGTCAGAGAGTTTCAAGAGTATTTATTAATAATTAAGGCACAAAAGTATTGGCTACACAGAGCTGATATTTGAACACAAGTAACAGTGAGGACCTATTTATGGCTTGTCAGTGCTGGCCAGTAGTGTAGTCGAGGGCACAGTCTGGTAACTGAAGTTAAGCTTTTCATTCTGGGTTAAAAAAAAAGGGCAGTTGAAGAGAATAGTTGCTCTTTTAACAGTCAAGGTCATAAATGTTTCATTGCTAAATTCCATTTATGTGTCAAATAACAAACTGATGCATAAGTGAATAAGAAAATATTGAAAAAAATTATATTAAGCTTTGTCAAAATTTTAAAAAGCTGTTAAACATGCTGGCTGATATGACCATATGCAACCAATCATATTTGAGTTCCCTCATCAAGAATTGAGCTTATTGTCTAATGTGTTTCTATGTGCCCTCTCTAACAGAAAGTGTTCAAGTATTTTACTATTAACACACTGTGCTATTTATTGATAATGTTATCCTACAATACTCAGCTGGTCAGCAGTACCAAGGTGACCTCTGTACCCATGTGAGTGATGAAGTCTTGCCAACAGCCTGGCTCCACTCGAAGTCAGGGTATCAAACAACAGACACATTTAAAACCTCTTTGGCAAAAAGACACACACTCAGTTTGACACAGTTTATCACACAGACACAAAAAATATAACTATATATAACTCTATTTACTCGTTAGATCTATCTCTATGCAGAAAATTGCATATCACAGACACACAGACACTTTGTCACGTTTCCAAGAAATCTTCTTCACAAACAACCTGCAACAACTTTTGTGCACGAGAATAAGGCCTCTTTGGTTCAATGCAATGGCTCCGAGACGAAAACACAACTGTATTGCTACATTTGCAGTGCAATCATTAATAAAAGGACCACATGCAATAAAACGTAATACTCTTACCCTGCATACCTCTAACCACCCTCGTCACAGTCAGATGTGATAATTGTATTTATCTTGAACACTGTCTTACAGCCTGCTTTCCGCTTTATGTCAATACACTCATACATTTGAAATTAAGAATAGCTCCAGTTATCCAAGGAGGATGCATTTCATGTAACAACCCTGCACAATCCGTTTTGGCTTAAATATACCTTGTCACCTCATTTCCCTAATTTAGAGATTAGTTTATTTAAAATTAAGTCCTCCATTCCTTCTACAATCTCAGTGGCAGTTTTGGCATTTAGGATGGCATTTTTGATTGTTGACGTTACAGCGGCATCCTCCGCTGGTGTCTCCAGGACCCTTGAGAAGGATCAGAGAAGGAGTTAACAAACCTTTAGTTACCTGTGGCTCTAAAACATCATTCGCCAGCGAGAGACAGCATTATCAGATTTTTGCTTAAAAAGGGCAAGCTGCACCTTTTCAATTTGTGAGTAAAATTAAGGTTTATTTTTCATACTTTCATTCCACATATTTGGACAGAGCCTAAATAGCTCACAAATCTTAAGCTTAGCAGAAATTTGGTAAATACATTAGGAAATAATGTGCCACAATAAAAGGAAGGACAGATTTCTTACCCTCGGCCCCCAGCGGGGTCCTCTGGTTACCCAACAGATCTCAGTGTGACAGACAGTGCAGCGTAGCCAATCACATCCATCCCTTTTCTGCACAATGATGCCACACTGGGGACAGTGCATTGCCTCTCCTGACTGCACAAGAGTCTGAGACAGAAAATTGTTGAGGGATGGAACAAAAAAGAAAAAAAAGTTTGACGGGAAGGAAGACAAGATATGAGATGACAAATGGGTTAATTGTTAGTGTCTGTTTGATGTGTTGCACATAGAATGCAAAGCGAAAGTCCCTGCAGCATTGGCCATACTTGAGATACATTCTGCTAATACCATGCATGTTTACATTTGACAGCAGATCCAAAAGCAGCGACAAACAGGTTTGATAAGGGCTCTTTTCTCTTTCACTGCATATGCATGTACAGAAGGTAACGGCTCACCTTGAGCAGGTGTGTCGTCCTCCTGGCAGCAGAGTCATTTATTGCCCGGGCTGCAAGATCATCCTGATATTGCTTACAGTTCATTCCCTCATGGATAGACTAAGAAGAAAGAAAAAGAGTTACAGAGACAGAAAATACAACCTCTGTGTGTTTTACCCCTTAATGAAAATCTGTTTTTACTCTAGCCTGAGGCGACCATACAAATTAAAAACATATGACTGCTGCACAGTGACTAGCTCCTTTCAATGGACTTGTTATTGTTAATTAGCTATGACTTATTAAGTGTTGCAAGGTACAACCCTTGTACAATGGTTGTGTGTTTACTGTGTTTACTTTACTGTATACATGTAAAGTATACATGAGTGTTTTACATTAAGACAATTCAAACTATGGGGGTAAAGGATCAATTACTGTATGATTTGTAATTTTATGCTATTTATTTCATACCTTGCAAATGAGGCAGTTGTGTTTACTGCAGACAGGGCAGTGGAAAACATTGACTGTGTCCTCGTACACACACCAGCCCTGACAGTCAGGGGTGGCACAGTGGTAGCTGCCCTCACATCGAGACTCTGCCACTGACAAACCTCTCTGCAACCAGCGTTCATACTCCTCTGCTGGCACCAACTGCAAAGGAGAAAGGGGAAGAAATTATACTTAGTCTTAGTTGCAAAAGGAAACAAACAAACAAATGCAGGCCAGGCAAAATGTAATCCCAAGCTTGTGTGGTAAGTGATTTATGTACACAGTTCAAACGGTTCATCGGTTCAAAGTCCGTGTTTTACTTGGACTCATCTTGCTCTTCAAACTGAGGCTACATTTAAACCACTGGTTGTCTTCAGAAGTCCTAGTTAGATGAAATGTTCTTGTTAACAACATTTAGCAGCTGTTGAAGTTAGCTTACTGCTGCTTCATGTTGGCTGAAGCAGATGAACGCTATCCACAAGGAGAAGAGCCAGTGTCTTGGCTAAAAACAAGTAAGCTCCAGTGTTTTGGTGCTGAAAATTTGGAAATAAGCTTTTCTTGCTAATTTAAAACATGATGTATTCTAAGATTTATTTAATATTCTAATGCTTTAGGACAGTGTTTTTCAACCACTGTGCCATGGAAAATTTCACCTAATTGGTCTAAAAAAACATTTTTTTTAAAACAAATTAATTATTATCTGCAAATAATATGCCATTGTTGATCTCTCACAGCATACTAGTGGTTGAAGTGGTTGAAAATCACTGCTTTAGGATGCTAATACTACCTGTACCTGTCAGTACAGCAGTTAGTAAAGCACTGTATCTTACCCTATTGCATCGGGACAAAAGAAACTATTTGTTATTGTGACTCACAGCTCTGATCTCCCTCTCCTGCAGGGAACAGGAGCAGGAATATGTGTCATCTCTGTAGGGACAGGACACCTCCGGCTCCTCACTCAGCATGATGACTGAACGCAAGCACTCCCTGGGCAGACATACACAAAAACTATCAGATACTCACAAGTCTGAATCACAAAAAAAAAAAACACAACTCTTAATCCTATCAGAAGCAGTAAAACCCCTCTCCAAGCTACACCTTTTATCTTTTAACCATTTTTGTTTTCTCCTTCCCTGGAGATAACACCACCTTTTCACCCCTGATGATACATCTTCACTCTTTCTATTGTTTTTTTACACATCACCTTATGAAACTTACTTGCAGAAGCAGTGGAGACACTCCCTCAGCAAGACTCCCTCTCCAGGCTGCAGGTCCACATAGCAGATCCTGCAGTCCACAGGCTCTGGGTTTGGCAGCAAGTCCTGGCTGTCCATCATCACCAGCCGAGCAAAATTCTCCCTGCGCTCCTCTTCCCTTGCCTGGCACAGAGGTTGGCATTTTTGGGACGGTTAAAGGAATAAACAATTTCTCTTCAGTTATTGTTATGGGGGCACAGTGAGGTTGGTATTGTAGGCTAAATTTTAAATGTGTCACCCACACACACTCATGCATAAACATGCAGACAAATATACTGTGTATGAACATTTTATTGACATTGTGTTCAACGAGTTTATACAATTAACAGTGCAAAATTAACAGTCAGGCTAATACATTCAATTTAGTGGCAACCTCTGCTCCTAAAAGTTCACTAAAAAACACTTGTTGCAGAAAGTCAACAGTGATTAAATTATCCAGCTGGATGGTAAATATGAGGAGAAACCTTCAATAACCCTTTCACTATAGACTGAAAATATATATATCGTGAAGGGCTTGCACCAAGTGAGATAATTGGGTTATTCAGCTGTCTTTGGCTGTCTTCATTGCAGTTTTCTGCTCCAGTATCACAAAGTTCGATCACTTTTAAACAGGATCAATTGCCATGGTAACTACAAGACAAGGCTATTTCGTGATTCGAAATAAAAACTTAACTATACCTACCTACATCTTTTACAGAAAAAAATAATTCACATATTGTTCAATATTTTCATGATTATTATTGTGATTATAAATGCAGCATTTTGGTTAGTTAGATATTTTTAGACAAATGACTTTTCTTGTCCACTTTTTTCTCATTTTTTTCATTGCTTCATTGGCAGCAGAAACAATTTAAGATTACTTTAATTTTTTTATGGGCATAATTTGTTTTGAGAGGTAACTCCCTGAGTGAGTAATCTCAGTTTATCATATTTCAAATATAATAATTTCTGATATGTTAATATCCTGGCTTGCTAAATGCTGCTCCACTATCACTAGAAATCATCTCATATGAAGGACTTCATTTATGGTTTGGAGTATGCTGCTTGTGATCAACAGCTTTGCCTCTCAGTGAATTTGCTTGCTACTATATATAAAAACCCAGCTTTGTGATACTGAACAGCTAATGTAAGCTAAACTTGCTTCAATACACTTGCTTTTATTGCCAAAAATATTATATTGTGACATTGTATATTTTATATTATGTTAGCATGACAAAAAATAAATCCACCTTTGTCACGCTATTTCAAATCTTAAATGTCAGTTAAATTCCAGTACCTATAACATTCTACTTTGCATTGCAACATGGTTGGCACATTTTCATAAAATCAGCTGTTTTTAACCTACATTCAACATCAGGACAGAAAAAAACAGCACCGTATGCTTCCAAATCAAGCGTATCTGTGAGGTCATTGATAAGTTTCTGGCCTAATGTGTGAGGCCAGACAATAACCTGCATCACTGAGTGATTATGCAAAAAGTTTAAAGTTGAGAGTTGCAAGTCAACAATACCCAGAAAATTTTAAAAATCCGCCTTTGCTTAATTATTTGGGAATGTGAATCTGAACTCTTTAAACATTTGCCAAAAACACCTGATTTGGCACTCAGACTACTACTCTTATCCAATATTAAGAAGGAGCTCTGTGGTCTTAATTTTGACAGTGATGATATTGTGAATCACTTTCTTGAGGTCCGTGACACTAACTTTTACAAAGAAAGGATCAATATGCCCCACAACCAAATGGGCAAATAAAAGGGGGGATATGTTTAAAAACAAGTATGCCTGGTTTTCTAAAACTGACTTCCTCTACCTTAGGCCATGAACTTATCAATCACCCTTGAAGATGTGCATTTAGATACTGTGATTCATTATATATGTGATCTAAAAGTGACAGTCTGGTGAGTGCAAAGGAAAAGGTGCTATAAAATCAAACTGTCAGTGATTTGAGCATAAATAAACATGGAGTGCATGTATGTATGCCTGCTTCTGTGTTTGTTCAGTAGTCTTGGTCCAGGTTAAACAGGAGTGAGTTGTTTTGAGCCCCAGCACTCCTCAGCAACTCTCTTCTCCCCTTCTCCTTCAAAAAAACAGAGACAAAAGAGAAGAGAGTCAACCTGAGAGAGTCTGTTCATTTGAATTTAAATTTAAGCTTTTAATCAGTTTCAAACTGTCCTCTGTTCAGTATTTTCCTGAGTGTTTTGCAGAGTTAGGGGCCTTGTGTTGCCTTGCAGCTTTTCCTTTTTAGTTTCTCTTTAAGAATATTATTTGACCCAAGCTTGTTGTTGAACCCCTCTAGCTAACTGTCACAAAAATGTGCACCAGAATGTTGTTTTACTTTGAGTATATACAGGTAAAAGACTACATACAGGTATACTGTATATGTAAGGCTGTGCATGCATGATGTGCCTGGTGGTGTAGATATTAGTGTGTAGATATTCATACCTGCTGGTACTGTCTGATGGCTTCCTTCTCCTGCTGGATTCGTCGAAGTTCCAGTGCGTCAGGTTTATATCCCCCTGGGATGACGTAGCTCGCAGGTCGGTCTGTGCTGCAAATCTCACAGCCCGGCCGTGTTGGTTTATTAATGTAAGTGCAAGAGGGGCAGGACCAACCCTGAGGCACAGAGTGGTGCTTTTAGTCTTTGCTTTTAATAACATTCATCTTTTTTAGTATATGTCTAAAAGTTTGAATGTGGTAGAAACAGCACTTAACAGCTCTAATGTCTTATCAGTTGTTTTTATAAAAGATTTTTTTTTTAGTAAAACATTAACCATTATGAGCAATGCCTGAATAGTGTTATGCAACTCTGGTTAACTGCCATAGCAGCTGTCTGTTACCTGGGTGGAGGCTGTGTTGGGGCTCAGTGCTACGTTGAGTTGAGGCATCTCTAGGTTGATGAGATCTCTGATTTCTCTGATGTTTTCTCTCTCTAACCCACCTGAAATATTAAAGGAAAATAAAATGATCTAATCAGCCACCAGTAACACCTGCAAGTGAGTATCTGTGCTCATAAAACTTATGTATGCATGACTGCCTTTGCGTGTCTTTGTACAAAACGTAACCTTTGAAATGTGCACTGCATGCAAGCACCAACACTCCTACAGTCAAACAGTTCTGTCAGAGGTAACCACCACATGTTCTACTGACCTGCTTTGGCTTTTTATGTTTGAAAAGTCCATTAAAATAGTTCAGAAAGCAATAACACTGCACTGTCAAATGTAACACATTATGTTGTGCATCAGAATATTACATTTCTACAAGTCTTTTCAACAGCAGCATGGTTAAATTATTCTATTCATACCTTTTCCATTACTGTACTTACTTGTATTGCCCTCACTCACCAGTATCGTTGCCAGTATGGAGTCTAGGAGGTAGGGTTGTGTAAGGCCTCTGGTCCAGAGATGAGGGGCCATTTGCAGAGGTAGCAGGGAGGGGATTATTGGGGAGAGACGAAGATGGAGAACTCAGAAGAAGGGCACTCTCCTGGTCCTGTTGGAGAACTTGGAGGGTCAAGCGAGCATGTCGGGCCGACAGGAGGTACAAGAAGGCTGTGTCACCATCCTGATGAACCCCATACGAGGCCAGAGAGCGCTGGTCTGTGCACAGACACTGGCCAATCACCCAGCGCTGCACCCGTGGGTGAAAGCCATACTCAAGAAACATCTGAGGAGGGAAGAGACCAAATAAAGAAAGAAAAGAGGGAAAAGAATCAGACAGAATGTTTTAAACAGACTAAATATGCCTGACCTGGATTCTTACAAAACACGCAGCATTCTTGAGACTAACCTGCTGTTTCAGAGCCGCAGTAGTCATGTGAGGGAAAACTTTTACAGTGACGCAACAGGAGGATGAAAAATCTTCAACTACAACAGCTAAACTGTTAGACAAAATGAAAAACAGCTGTTAGCCTCAGGTTAAAGAAATGTTGGAATCATTGTTGATAAAGATGATGCTCCTACTTGATTTCAGTGTCTTCATACTCTCTAACAGAGGGCTGAATCTTAAGTGCGACATGTTGTCGGGCGAGCGTGGACGCAAAGACAGAAGCAGACCGCATGTCCCCAGCCTCTATGGCCCGGGTCAGCTCGAGGCAGGTTTCCTCTACAGATGAATACACACAAACAAACAGTGAACATAAGGGCAAGTGCGTGCAGAGAATAGTGTCATACCACAAAAGAGCCGCTAGGGGGCTAACAATAATTAATGCATGAACTAAAAGTGAATGAATGAGTAATTTTTAAAAAAGAAAGATCAGATCAAACTTTGTACTTGTAGGAAAATATTCGGTGTGCACACCTGTTCGTTGCAATGCCAGGGTGTTCTGATGAGCACTACCCAGAGGGCGCTGTGGACCATTATCTTGAGGGGCAACTGCCAATGAGAAATGTTAAAAATCAGAACAAAGTATTTGATTAAAAGATAGAAAACACTTAAGACAGACCAACAAGAAAATATCAAATTTTTACAGACTCTACAAAAGATCTATCAGCTGTACATTGTAACCTTTAACCCTTTTTGAAATGTAATAATGTGGCTTCTTGTCTTAATAGAGGTACGTTTGTAGAAAAGACAGCAACACAGCAAATTACAACTTGAATATTTGCCTCTGACTGATTTTTGTCATCGGAATGACAGTGACAACCACCTAAAACCTTAGCTCATATATATAAATATGCTGCATGATGTGAGAGCAACTGTAAACACATTAGCCATTTAGTTTGAACGTGTTTAAATGAGATCAGTGGACAGTAGAGCTTCTGTATTTGCGCCACAGGGGTAATTTGTCTGTTACGCCATTCCTTTCAACACTGACTCAACATAATTTTTGGTTTGTGATTCAGGCACAGTCCAAAAAACAGTTCAACCACTTGCATAAAAAAGCAGTTCCGATGTTTAACTCAATTAATTAGCTCAGACATATTTAGTGTCTACTCCTGAGGTCTCTTCTTAGCTGGTTCAAACTCGGTGTTTAATACCTCAAAAGGAGGATTTGTAGGGGTTGTTCTAATGTCAACATTTACTACTACACTATGATATGTTAGTCAAAAAAAACAAAACAAAAAACATCGAGCAGAGTTGTTGTTAGACCAATTGCTGCTAATTTAAATAATCATCCCTGGTAGTTAACTGTGCAATTTTGTGTAATATCATTATACTGTCTGGCTGAACTGGACACAAAAGCTGGTTTATTAGCAGCTTTTATCATCCACAATAAGTGAGTTTCCCTCTGAAGCATGGTTACAGTAGTTGAGATTGGTAGAACTGATGTTAAAAAGCACTGAGCAAGGCAATGAAAAGTTTTTTTGTTCCAATAAATACATAAAAAATTAGACATCCAGCCCAAAACACAGGAACTAAGCTCACTACAGGTCACATGATTTTTTCAAAATGACAAGACACAACAAGGGTGTTTTTTAACATTGTACTGAAGATTTTAAAAAAAGGCCCAGAGGATGCTGCTGCAAGGGCTGATAAATTTACTCCTTTCTACACATTTTTGCTGAGGTCATTATTTAAAAGTACAGCGAGCACTTCGCAGGAAGAACAACTGACCTCTGCGTGCTTCTCTCAATGAAGAAAGCACCACGGTGGCCCACTCTTGGGCCTCTTGCTCACAGCGGAAGTTAAAGCTGATGTGCTCATGTGGTGGCGCCACTAAACTCAACTCATGGCACTTTGGTGACTTCACCTCGTAGTTCACTGTTCCCAAATCAAACTCAGCGATGGTCTAGAAAAAGAGGAAGAGAGAGCAAGAATAAGAGGACATGACATGGGAGAAAGAGAGGGGTACTAAATGAATCATCCCTAGATAATTGATGGACAAATTAAGATAAAAAAAATTTTAATTCTGCACCAGAGATTTTTCTAATTTGAGTTTTTTCTTGTCAAGTGCTGGACAGTTTCAACTCTTCATGCCTGCAAAAACTATCCAGTTATATCATTAACAGCTTATATTGAGAGGCCATGCGTGACATTGCTTCATATTACAGGATCTCAAGTAATGTCAAATCACGGGTTGGCTGGGCAAAGTGGGAAGGTGCTCCATGGTAACTGACCTTCATGAAGCCCAAAAGGTCCAGGTTAATGTTGAGGGAATGAGTTTAAGGATACTGCAAGATATTTTGATAATATGCACTAAAATGTGCATCTAAGCCCAATCTTGAGGCTCTGTAATTGTAGAGGAAATTTTAATCTTACCCTTATAATTTCATCTGACATTATACTTTCATGTTGCATATTAATAAAAAATATATAGCTGTGTATAAGCTGAAACAAAGTACCACAAACTATTTGACAAACAGCAAACTGATGGTGAGATAGAGGCCAACACTTAGCTATTGTGGGTCCATCTGGTCCTGGTAATAAACCAAAAATTTTGAATACCATTTGTTCTAATTAAAACAATCAAGTTTTATTTCATCATATTGCCACACACCAAATCCCTGCACTGAGTAATGATTCGTTTAAAGTCTTCGTTTGGACATATCTTAATGTTCACACAACACAACAAACCCAATACTGACACTTCTGCTGTCTCGCTGCTCTGAACCAACTCACCACACTCCGGCCAGTCCCGCTGCCGTCCTGGAGCGACAGCCGGAATTCCCCGGATTTCCCCGGGTCCATGCTAAGCTGCAGGCGGAGTGACTCATCACCTGCTCCCGGAAGACACAGCGGCCGAATACCAGAATGGCACACCGACACCCGAACCGACATAAGGACGGTTTGGTTGCCAAGTTGTGACTGCGAGGCCCCATAGTGAGCGGGGAGGGCGGCGGACTGCTCCGGCGCGTGGCCAGGGGTGTGAGTCCAACCGCCTGAACTCAACGACATCCTGCCAACAGACTCATGTAGAAAACAAACACCAACACACGGGGGTCCTGCTTGTCCCTCTCCCGCCACACGTTGTCGCCTGCCCTTTAGTTTAAGTAGCCTTTTCACGACACTTTTAACATTAACGATATTTTCTCGTCGCTTGGTATCAAATAGCCAACTGTCAACAGGAAGCAAGTGCGTTGAGTCTGTCAACTGTTTGAAACGACTCCCAAAAAGTGTACCTCAGGCTGGAGGTTTCACTTCTCCTCTTCTTCCGTTTTGGCCAGCGCGTCGTTTCAAGTAGATTTAGCGTTTCTTTCTGGCTGCGAACCGATCACAGTATTCTTCGGGATATCCCATATCTTAAAAATCAAGATTGTTGACCATAGTTTGATACTGATGACGCTTCGTGTGTTGTTAGTGCGTATGCTTTCAGTTCGTATTGCGCATGCGTCGCATATGCGGTGACGTATACTGTTGTAATATTAATGAAGGCTGATGCTTTATGGATGCTTTAATTAGCTGTATGAGAGATTAGCTGGGTAAGCTCATGTCTTAGCTGACTTTTTATTAATATTTTAATTTCAGGCAATTATGCAGTTCCTCATAGGAGTGTTTAAGCCTGTAGTGTCTGCAGTTATTTCGTATTATATACAATATGTGTGTGTGTGCACCCAGTTTACCACAGAGGGGCAGCAAAGCGTCTCTTCTAAAAAGTTACACCACCTTCCTTATAAAAAATGAATGGAATATGTTTGGAACAGTAACATCTTCAAAGCACAAAACATTTTATCTGCTTGGTATATGATTATGATTATGATTATGATTATGATTATGATTATGATTATGATTATGATTATTATTATTATTATCATAAAGAATAAGCAGTAAAAATTGTCCATTCTCAACCTACTTTTGTTAAAAATGTTGCTTACATTACAATGCACCAATAATCTAACAGTAGATAGGCTACAGATAATGAAACACCCTGCACAATAACTTCTTTTACTTTTATTAAAAGTATGTATTTTCTGACTTTTAAGACTTTTATTTGTGACATGCTTTCACCTGGTGGTTATGCTACTTCTTAAGTAAAGAAAAAAGTTCTATATCCCTTCTCTTCTTTTTAAACATTTCATTCTTACAACACTGGGTAGTAATTATATGGGATGATTGGTATTTATTACATATTTAATAAACTTTAAAATATATATATTTGTGCAACTATCTTTTTCTGCACTAATGTTTCAGAATCACAGATTAGAGCAGTCTAATTTTACTTTTACAATGTGATCAGTGTTAAACATGCTTGATATGGTTACTAAACATTAGAATATGTTCTCAAATATGTTCTTCAAAGCAGCAGTTTAATTCACAGATTAGACTCATGATGTAAGAAAAAAAAATTATAAATAGTTCATGCACTTTGACTTGTAAGGTCCTACACACTTTCCATCCGTTTTGCTCTTCACAAAGTGATCTGTGAAACAAACCTGAGGCACATTAGGGTAATTTTATCATTAACATATTTCAAAACAGGTATTTCAACATAGTATGAGAAAGCCTAAGCATCAGACAAGAGTGCCTTTAGTCTCTTCAGGTGTCTCATATTATCTGAGTTAACAGAAGGGTAACTGATCACTAAATTCAGACACATTGTAAAGCTGGCTGTCTTATCATTTCTGTCATGTATAATAGGCCATTTGCAGAGCACTTTGTAGACTAAGAGGGGAACTGAATCATGGTATAGTTTCTAGAGGTACCTGTGTAAATGATTTCATATGACATGTGCACTCGGCGAAACTATATCTGTCAGATGACACACACAGACCAGACCCAGGTGGGACATGGACCCACAATCCCCAGTTCTAGAGGCTGAGGCCTCATCTATTAGGCCACTGGGCCACAATTTTCTCCTCATAGCCTGATCTTGTTGTGCCAGTCCATGGATTCACAGCTTAGTTACCAAAAGTTCAAGGTTTAGGTCTAAGGAGGGACATTGAAATGAAATGGGAAAAAATGAAGGGAAATTGGGTCTATAGTTCAAAAATTCATAAATTGAAAGCCTACACTAACAGGAAATGCCTTCGAAGAAATTCCCTTGCTGACCACTGTCTTCCCAAATGAAGCTTTTTTAAGAAAGAGGGTCAACCGTACATGGTCAATGAATGTCCCACCCACACACTCTGTGGGTCATGAATTACGAGGCAATTAACAAAATATACTGTAGCACATAAAGGCAACAATTTAGACCATAAACTTAGTCGGTTCAAGCAGTTAATCAGTGTGCATGTAGGGTTTTCTAAATCAATACTACATTCCTCTGCGCCCTTGTGTCCCTAAATAGCCTATGAAAGAGATAACCTTTTCCAACTCAAAAGTTGATAGTAAGATCATGGCACTATTTTTATGAATGAAATGCCTTCACTCAGTTACTCTTTATAGATACATGATTATGTGATTCTTGCTTGTTCTGTCATGGTTGGTTAAGATTG
>JAPZDY010000013.1:11785255-11797175 GCA_029783645.1 Ctenochaetus hawaiiensis | reverse complement strand
ATTGTATTCACCAAATGTAATGATTCAGGGACTCTGATGCTGTGATCTGGCTGTTGCTCGTCACTGCCTCCATTCACAGAAACACGGGTAATGAAGCCATTCAATCAGATGCTGATGAGACCGTGATGCTATAGTTTGAATAAGAAGAACCAGACACTTGTCAGAGGCAGCACTGTGATTCAAAAGAGAAAGTTTTGAGCAAGGGCACGACGTGAGCAGTCTATTTCTGGATCAAATGAAGAGGTTTAGCGAATTGAGAGCAGTAAGAATTCAAGTGATGACCAAGGACCAGGTTTAGAATTGAAAATATTCTTAATGCAATATAGTTTGTCTATTAAGATGTCAAAGTGAGGTGTAATGAAAAGCAAAAAAGCAAATTAGATTATGGGTCTGCAACTTCGTATACAACTCTCTTTTCAATATACATTTTTTTGTCTTTAAATCTTCACAAGTTACACCACAATGCCATATTTTATCCACAAAATTTGAACTTTTTCTGAGTGTAGTTTCTGCATTTTGGCAAAGCACAGCATCTGACTGTGACTGGGCATCTAACAAACAAATTTCACATTGTGTTTTCAAATAAGGGCCTAATATCCCAAATCAAATTAGCCCCATTAGTTGAGGATTCCTCCATGTTGCTGTGTGATTACACATCCTCGGGTAGTTATCTTCTCATTATTGCTTGTGTTTGAAGTACACCATCTGTTTCAGACAAAATTATGACTGCTCTAATCTCTAATGTGTGGAGGTGAACCAAAGTGCTGTCCAAATGTGGAGCAATGCATGCACATGTACTCCTGGACACACACTCATAACCTCTCACGTCATACACAGTGCAATGATGTCAAACTGATATTCTAAGAGTGGGGAATTTTTGATATCATAAGTTGGAAAAGTTCATTTCAACAAAATCATGAAGATTGAAACATACACATACACTGATGTTATCTTTAAATTATTCAACATGCATTATTCAAATACATATTCACTTTAAATACAGTTATAATTGAGTCATATAGTCACGTGTACTTAGAACTGCTGTTGTTTTATCACAGATGATTGATTATTATACATTTTATTACATATATTGGGTTTATTATATTTTCAGTTAATCACTTGCTTTATAAGAGTCAAAAACACTGAAAAATTCTGGGGCTCGCTATCATAACTTCTCTGTACCACAGAAGTCGTTGCATTGTCTTTGCAAAGATGCATCAGCTAAAGACATGGTATGTTTTCACCATTGAAAAGTAAAAAACAACTACAAAAAAGCACAAAATAATTTTTAAAATGCTGTAGTTAAAAGGAATCAGTTTATCTTTTGTACTACTTGTTGGTTATCTCTTGGTTAAGCTGGATAGTTTCACTTTAAACAGTGCTTTCATACTGTATCCTGACCTTTACAGACATTGCCAAAATCCCTGAGGCGACTTTACAGAGATTACTTTTGAGTGAGCGAAGTGCTCCTCACATTGGCCTCTCACATGTGATTCATCACTGTCACCTCTCTTAACATGTAATGGTTGCAAATACTTAACACCTCAATAGTGAATGCAAGTGAACTCAATACTCGAGTTCACTTGCATTTATATAAGCATTTAAAACTCACTCCATCCTGAATTTGTTGACTTTGTGGTTTTGCTCTCATTAATTTAAAATATAAAACTACATACCATAATATTAACCAAAAGCTTAGTTTCAGGTGAAAAGATAGAATATACTGTGGTTTATGCAGTGGCTGTTTTTGTCCTGTCTCCTCCCTTTGTAATCAAGCTGATTGATGAAACGCTTATCAAAAAACACCCACCACTGTCTGACAGGCCTACTTGAGGTGTTGGGTCTCCCCATGTCTAGTAATTTAAAGTTGTCCGCATGTCATTGACTTCTTGATGGACTGCTCTGCTACGTGACAGACATCAGGAAAACTCCAAAACCAAACCTCTTTTCTCAAAGGGATGAGGGGGTTTAAAGGAGTGGGAGGAGGAGGGGAGGGTGCATCCTGTAGTCTGGGATCACTGTGTGTGACTGACGTTCTTGGTTCATCATCCAGCAACCACACGAGCAGCATGGATATATAAGGCGGAGCACACCTGCTCTACTATAACAAATTCAGACCTCGACAACTGACCTCAGCCTGTTACCAAAGTTCAGGGTAAGGAGCTGATCTTTTGGGTTTATATTGCAGATTTCTTTTTTCATGGCCTGACAAATTTACTGTATTAAATGCAGGAGAATGAAGATAAGTCATGTGTTTAGGTTTATGTGTTTAATTACTTTTTGAAAGATATGCTCCAGGTGCATTTGTGCCAGCTATGCAAACTCAAGCACAAATGTGCTGCATCAGAACAGGGTGTATTATGATAATATCAGAATTAAGTACAAGGACTTTACCATGGTGGGATATTGCTAGACAATAGTATTTAAATAATTGGAGGCTTTTTTGACATGATAATTAGTGTATAATGGTCATAATATTTTGTTAGTAAGGTCAGTTTATGCAATAATATTCCTAAGTGAACTTCTGGTGCTCAGTAATGAGGTTTTAATTACTACTCTGTTTTTTTTTAATCTGTCTCTTAAAATATTGCTCCAGCAAAATCACGTGATAAAATTAAGTTTTCTGTAATATTTAGAAGGGAGTTTGGAATCATTTTAACCGACTTAAAATGTATTTTAATGTAAATGTAACATCCTTTTTGCCGGTGTAACAGGTGGTCTATTAGTATTTACTTTTATCAAAATGCGCTACCTGTCTTACTCTATGTCCGGAGTGAGGTTGGGGATGATACTATTTATTTGCGATTTTTTGTATTAATCGTCAGAGTACCGATTTTTATTTTTTTTTATAAGTAAATGAGTGAGGCTACTTTACTGACCAGCGTCCCTCCGCCCTCTGCAGTGCCTCCAGCGACACCACAGCATGCTGCCTGGGAGAGCGGCTGATGTCCGGCACTGCGTCCTGACGAGCCGCTGGCTGCCTGCAGCTCTGGCGCTGCTCCTTCTCCTCTCCTCCAGCTTCAGCAGCGCTCACAGCACCACGGTGGAGCACGACTTCCACATCGTTCACAATGTCGACAACAGAAGTAAGACTTCTAACATTTGTATTTTTAAATTTATAATTAATTTTCATGTAATCCGCAGATTTTGTTGAACTAGTTTAGAGATTCGTAGTTGAGCCACTTTTTAATTTTTTTTAAAAACATATTTATGGTCTGTTTGTGGCACCTATTGGTCAGTTAATTAAGATTTACTTCTATTTTCTGTTATTATTTATTTCAATATTGGATTTATCTTAAGATATTTTAAAAATACTTATTCTCTTTTAGATTTAATTTATTATTAAAAATGAAAAGTATCCTTTCCTCAAATTTATATTTATCCTGGACTGTGTGTTATTTTGTGACATTTTACTACACTAAAAGTGTTATATATTGTATATTAACACATAAAATAAATAACAGTATTTAGTAAAACAATATTTAAGAGTATTTTCTTAATGATTTTTAACACTACTGCAACACATAGTAGACCTATCCTTTTTTTTGATCACTTTGTATATCACAATGACTGACTTCAAAGACACCTTACAATAAATGACTTAAGCATATCTCTTAATATCCTTTAAGGGGATGAGGGAAGATGAAATTATGGAAGACCAATGACTTGTTTGGCCCCTGAACGCAACAGATCAGCAAAGAAAAGTATCATCAGCAGTTTTTGTTTTGCTGATAAGGGTCTCACACCAAAAAGCAAAATGAGAACTGATGCTTAAGCTAGAGAGTTACAGTCTGATTGCATGAACAAATTTTTTTAAGGCTTCCTATTAAAATTAAAATCTGTTTTGTTGTTCTTCTCTGATACTATAAAATCTTAAACCATAACAAAGCTTTCTGATAACATTGCTGTTTTTTGTTCTTATAATCACTGTCACTACAACTGATGAACTCCTGTGGTGTACAGGTCCAGAGATAGACCCGTTTTGGTATGTGGGTCGTGGAGTGAGACCCATCGGGCGCTTCGGGAAGAGGCACAGCAGTGTGGAGGCTCTGGGCAGCGGGGGGATGCAGCCTGTAGTCAGGACGTTGGCACTGCTGCTCGACAACCTCAGAAACAAGGAGAACCTCGGGAACGTGCTGGATGGAGAGGACAGGGATTGGTTACCATGACGGCATATCCTCCTCCCTTCATCCTAAACTCAGAGTATCTTCATTTTTTTATCTTGATCTTTCATTTAGTCTTAACTGTATTTCTCTCTGGTATCTGTTCTGAGACCTTGTTTGTGAAAATCACTCTCCAAATACCTGTACATATAAAATGCATTCTATATTGATTAATAAACAAGGATGTTGAAATTATATATCATCACTCTGCCTGTCATCTTACTCAATTTGCAAGTGCACAACAAAATTTTTCTCTGGAACCAAAGAGTTTTAAGTTTGCAAATTTTATTCATTTCATAATACATTTTTTTCTCAGAGTACTGTGGCACATAGAGAATCTGTATTTTTTGCTTATTAATATTTTCCCCAACATGTCATATGGATTGCAACAAACGATTGCACATAAAAGTGAATGGTCCTCCTGTGGAGCTGTGCACAGGGAACCTCATTGTAGTCATTCACACTGGATTTAAACAAGAACAAAAGTAGGATTTGTTTTTAGTTCTGCCTGAATCTCATCATTTCTGAGTATGTGGGACACAGTTACGGTAGTATATGAGACTTCCTGTGTGAATCCAACCCTACAAGTCATGACAATTAAACACAGCCTCTTGCACACAACACTGAAAGATTGGTCGACTATGATTTGGCAATACACACATTTTTCTATATCATATCCATCTTTTCACACATATACATATATTAACAAATCCTGTAATGATATAGTTTTTTTTTTACATTAGAAAAATACAGGACACTGATGATTGGACCCTTATGGCTGTGCTTCTCATGAGAATTTTTACACCAATTTTGTTAAAACCAGAAACATGCTTTTATACATAAACACCTCTGAAGAACAAGATTGACAGAAGTACAGGTTCAGTGTGCAAAAACCAGAGATGTGAGAGGCTTGGATGAAAAGGTCACTAATAGAAGGGGCAGAGCATTCATACAGAAGAACATCACACCTTTTAGTTCAAGCAGGAAATCCAACTCTGCTCCTAAGCTGTATTTTGACAACTGTATGCATGGCTAACTGAGATTCTGACCAATGTACAGAAAAGTAACCCAAAAATGAAAGGCAGTATTCTCAAATCGAGTGTTTAAGGAGCACAAATGTAGTATGAATCATACTAACCACTCACAAAATGCCTGCTGTCATCGGTGTTTTGGAGCATTTACCACCGTCATTACTGGCAGAATATCAAATGGTAAATGCAGGCATACACTTAAAGCACTTTGAGTAACCACATGTGAGAGTCTGATAGGACTGACTGAGGAGGGCTCCTTTGAGGAGAGAATAAAGCCTTCAATTTGCAATAGTGCTTATTCCAATGATATTGCATAAAAACGTTCAGTAAAGTACAAAAATAAATCGCTTGTAACAAAATCATGGTATCATGGCGTTTGTTAAGATAGCCCATCAGCCTCCATTATGTAAAAATCTTTACAAGATTTTCAGAATGAAACAGAAAAGATTAGACATGACCCAGCGAAGGAGAAACATGAAAATATCCTTTTGTTCAAATTAAAGGCCACAACGTTAGAAAGTAAATGAAGAAAATGACAGAGAGGGAGAAAATGACTTTGGGTTGAAGAATACTGCATGAGGGAAGGCTATCAGACCAAACCTGATTAAAACCTTTGGAAACTCGTGTTGAGCTGAGTTAATTAGAACATTATTTTGACTCATTTCAATATAAAAGCCCACAGCTTCCACATTAAGGCTGTAGTGATTTTGTCTGCTGAACAGTTATTTTCAGCATTTTCCTTTGCAAATAAATGTGAAAGCACTTCCCTGGTAGGCTACATATTCCAGTTTGCATTTATTTACTCTATTAGAAGGTTAGACATTTTGGAAATATACTTGTCTGACTTTTTTGCGCTGTTTGCATCTGTATGCAAATTATAAAGCTACTGCTAATGGCCAGCTAGCTTAGCTTACCTCAAAGACTGAAATAAGGAGGAAGCCTCTAGCTTGTGCAAAGGTAACAAAATCTGTCCTTTAGTATAGTTTGACCAATGTATAACATGTTAACCAAATAGCTTCAAATATTTAGATATTTTTGAACCATCTCGGGCTAGCTGCTTCCCCTTAGTTACCAGAGTTCATGCTAACCTGAGCTAACAGCTAAGCATTACTGAACATACATGAGGATAGTCTCAATTTTCTTCTGTAGCTCCTAGCAAAAAGTCAGTATTTTCCAAAACATTAAATTGTTCTTTAAACCATTTTACAGAGGGTGTTAAGAGAGGATGACAGATTTCCCAAGTGTGCTTTTGTGTTCCATTATTGCCATCTAGCAATTTTAATGGCAAGAAGGAAGGACAAAAATATTTTGGTCCTGATGCTTCGCACATCTAAACACTATTTTCTTGTTTGTGGGTGATTTTTTTTCAAATGGTTAAAATATCAAAGGTGTTACAATCATTCCAAAATGAAGATTACCATCTGATAGCTGTGTGTGAAAAAGGACAATCATCCAAAAAAGCTCTGGAGGGGCCTTACAGTGTAATGAGATGCCTCAAAACATTTCATTTGATGGGAAGAAGATGCAGTATAAAAGCTCAACCTCTTTTTGGGACACTGAATCACAGAAATTTTCACATGATTTTTCCACGTCTTCATTGTACAGTAAATCACAATACTCTTGCAAACAGATAAAAAAGGGAAATGACAGTCATTTTTTCTGTACAGATATTCTTTTTTCAGTTGGGTCATGAGGAGTGATTGCAGATTTTTAAGGCAGAGACACCGACTGTCAAGTCATCTTTGCTTGATGTTATGTCCTTGATGAGAAGGAGAAAATGGAGAATAAAGTGAAAAAGAGGAAAGAGCGATTCATGTCTGCTGTGAGACATTTGACAGACGCTGTACGGTGCCGGACTGAGGGCTGAGTGCTTGATGGGTTGACAGAGGGCAGGTGTTGGCCCCTGTTTGGCCTGGAGCTGCGGACACTAGGTCAAGGCACTGGATGAGAGAGGCCCCCAGTCCCAGGGGCTCTAAAGCGGCCCTGAGGGACTCGTTGTGCTGCTGACTGTTACTACGGCCGAAACACTTTCACCTGCTGCTCTGGCTCCATCTTTTCTGAAATGCAAAAAAAAAATTAAATAAAAAAGCATCAAGAAAAACAAAGAATGATTTGAAAATCTAATGCAGGAAACTTTGGTAAAAATGACCAAATTCCACGTGATTCAGATGACATCTAACTTGTCCTCCTCATAGATTTAGAGCATACTGTATGATAGACTGATAAAAAAGGACACTCTAAGCTGGTATCAATGATATGATTACATGTCTTGGTCACTGATTTCGCCCCATTGTCCTGCCTGCTGTCTGTCTTTGGAGCTGTGCTGAAAAAGCCACCCTGAATCAAAGCTATTGTGTAAATGCTGGTGAGGAAAAAAAGAGACAAACACGTACATAAAGAAAGCCCTGACAGAAAAAGGCCATTCACAGCCATGAAAAGGAACAGACTTCTTGTTGGTTGATACAACGAGCCTTATCCTCCCGTACTGTGTGTGTGTGTTTCCATTTGGCTGCTTTACATCTAATGGAGCTTTTCAGTCACTTCATCCCTTTCTGGCAGATGCATTCATTTTTACATCCATTCAGAAGCCGCTCTCTTTTTCAGGACAAAGCGTAAAATGTGTGATGTTAACTAAAGGTGAATAAAAGTGTCTTGTGTCTGTCTCACTCCTCATCTCCATGTAACTTTCTTTCTCACACACATATACACACACAATTTAAGTGTACACGAGGCTGTAAAGCAGTGTTTGTGGTAAGGAGAGTAAGACATGTACTGTATGAGTCAGCACGCAGCTGAGCAGACTGACTCTACTCTGCCTAAGCTATGACTAATACACCAGAGGGATGTACAGCAGGTTGAACATCACAGCAGTGAACGGTCAACTTTCTCCGTTTTTCAAGCCACATCAATGTCAGCATTAAAATTACAACATAAGTGAAATGATAATATTATCACATATTTTGAATGATTTCAATCACTTTTTTTAAGGACGATCTATTTCTTGAAGTATTTGATTTGTAGGTTTATTTAGTAAACATTTTGTTTTTTTGGAATTTATTCGACATACAGAGGGCTTGCTAATACAGCTTGAGCACCAAAACCTTTTAATTGTTTTTAATTTAATTTAATTTGCTTAAAATTCAAAACTCAAACTAGACAGACTTGCTATTTGATGGATTAATAATTGAAAAAATACTTATAAGAGAACACAGATTTGTCACAGTGTAGAATTTTCTTTTTGTTTCAATTTTACTTGTCCTTGCATAGTTTTCTTTCTTTTTGTGCAAAATATACTTGTGAGGTACCTTTCAGTGGAGGGGCTGGTAGTTTCCTCCTTTGATGGCGTGATGAGTCCAGGGTTTGAGGCTGCAAGCAGATCATTCATAAATTACACCTCATACACACGGAAAATGTACAAATCGTCCTGAATTGAGCTGCCATATTCTACTTTATTTGCAACAGGTCAGTCACTTTTAGACATTTAAGTAAAGTATGTCACAGTAATCCTGTGCAAACAACAAAACCCCAGTGGAAAGTGTATACATCTGTGAAAGATATTGCAGTTTTTATTAGGGACATTCTGATCTACTACAGATCTTTCTTCGGCACGTCACCTAACATCCAAGTACTTTATGATAAAATATATATACACAACCAAATAAAGTTAAGGGGCTATTTAAATGACTTTGTTGGAGGGCTGTTAAGGTATTTGAAGCGTGGTCAGTTACCTTGGCCTTCGGCTTGAACTTGGAGAAGCGATTGCAAACAGCCACATTCAACCCAGCTGTCTTCAGAGCAGATATCCTGGCCTCAATGTTTGATACCTTAAAAGCAGAAACAGACTTCATTATAAAGGCAATCTAATACAACAAACATTTTAAGGGGGAAAAACATCATTGTTTACATTTATGTGACAAAAAACAATCATATTAATATAATCATCATATTAATTTGCTTGGAGAAAAGTCTGGGATTTAGCTGCAGAGAGAAGCCCTCCTCTACCTGTAGTTCAGACTGCTGAACCTGAGCGGCTGCAGTGGCCACCTGGTCTTCCAGGAAGGCCAGCTCTGTGTCTGTGGTACTACTGCTAATACTGCGGGCACATTGCTCCAGGTCTCCCAAGGCCCCCTCAAGCCCATATACAGCCCCAGCAGTCAGGTACACCTGTGGAAAGAGGAAGAGCTAAACATTTAATTCCCAATACAACTGACTATTAACACTTTTATTCACTGGACATCCACAGAAGAGTAAAACTATCGTGCTCTTTAGCTTACATTCTCCTCTATCTTGGTCAGTCTCTGGTCCAGCCTGCGGGTCTCAGAGCTGCTGGAGATGGGAGAGGCACTCATGGACTCTGATGGGGTGTAACTCTCACCTCCTGCCTCACCGATCAGCTCCTCTGTGGCGTTCAAAACCTTCAGCACCTCAGTGGTGATGCTGCAGAGAGAGGCCGCCGAGTACTTCTGCTTCATTTGAAGAAGACACACACACACAGTTCAGCAGTCAGTAACATGTATGATACATTGTGAAAGGATGTAGGTGGACAGCTTGAAGAGGCAAAAATTTTAAACTTTTTTGATTAAAAGTAGGGGGAAAGTATTGAAGAGACACTGGGAGCAAAAGAACTTAATACCTTCCTTTATATAAAATCTGTAAACACCACAATAAGGACAAAACAAGAGCATGTAGCTTAATGATATAAAATAGGTATATAACAACATATTATTATTCAGTGACAGATGTGTGGGGACATAAATCACAAGGAGAGAAAATAAACCGATAAAATTATCATTTCAAATGAAGGTGGGCAAATTAACTGAACCTTAAAGGTTTGTGTTTGCATCCACACCTCAACCTCATGTGCTCAAGCTGATGTGTTTTTGTAAAGGTACATTGTGCAGGTAACAAATACACACATATTTCACATTCTCTCTGTCGCCTAATTAGATATGTGAACGTGCATGTCCAGACATGTTTGAGCTAAGAGCTGAAGTACAATCAGGAGCACAACAAAGACCCAGAGGTGAGAAATACAGAGGTGAGGGGGGAGGAGAAGGAGAAGGAGGCATGGAAGTGAAGAAGGTTGTAAGGCAAAGCCAGATGAAAGACTGATCTTTTATTCTTTAGGCTGCATTCAGATTAAGATGTTGCCATGAAAAAAATAAATCTTGCTACTGTGCAGTCCAATGAAAGTGAGCTGCAGGATATCAAGTTGGTCATTTATTTTGGCAACTAGGGCATCAGGAAATTAATCATCTTCACATTTTCCACAGGAACTAGATTTAAATTACATCCTATATCCAAAATTAAATTATATTGGATATGCTGTTGGAAAAATAACAATTTATTTTAGATCTTTCTGATTTTTCAGTAAAAAAATTGGTGCACACATTTCCAAAAAATGATGTCACAAATGTAGTTAATTTTGAAATGAATGGACAATCAGTTTGTGCAGATTTCTCACTGCCACATCGAGACCCTTTGGAACATATTAGTCATTGGGTTTACTGCCAGTCATCATCTCCATTAACTGGAGCAGCTTGTTCATCCAAAACCAAGCTTGTTTTTAAATTCAGGCTGAATGAGACGAATAATAATTCAGTGGCGAAGATGCCCAGTAGAGAAAGCCGCTTGTTTTTTACTTAATTGATGAAAACATGAAGCAGGAAAAGAAAAGGGCAGTGAAGAGAGACAGATGAAATTCAATAATGAATGAATCACTGGCTGAAGCTTTGATCAGTGGGATTGGAGGTGTATTGATCCAGTGTGACAGTCTGAAAGGAAGAGCTTTAGTTGGTGACACATGAGGTTGGTAGGGAGGAGAGGGAGGAGGAGGAGGAGGAAGAGGAAGAGGAGGAGGAGACGAGGGATAACTTTCTGGTTAAGACAAGATAATGCATTATGAGAGAAGAAGGACATCACACCTCTCATCTTTTCTTTATCACCATTCAGTAATCTCAAAAAGAATGAGAGGCAAAGATGGACAGTCTGAGATATTGACTTAAGTCAATCGATTGAAAAATAGATGTTTGTTGAAGAGTCTGATGTTTTCATCCACTCCAAAGAACCAGGCCATCAACATGCAGATCAAACATAATGGCACACACACTTTTCTCACTGCTGTTGAAATGATAAATTATGTACATTTAGTTCCTATTAAAAAAGCTAGTTTAGCCCCGTATTAAGTTGGAATTATAATGTAAGTAAAGAAAATATGAAATGCTTGAAATGGAAATGCAGTTATTGAATTATATTAGTTGATAGCAGTGTCAGTTTCAGAAACTTTAATATGAGGACGTCAGACAAGGTGGAACACACTTGCAAGTAAATATGTGTCAAGACCCAAATGAAAAAAAATATCAATGGTTCTTTAAATAATCTAAAATGACATTTTATCATTAATGTTACTACTAATATTATTTATAACAACTGATATTTGTAACTCCATACAGCCTATTGTCTTGGAGAGTGATACAAAAGGTACCAGGATCAAGCCATAAAAAAGTTTCCCACTCCTCCTACAGAAGAGACAAGACACACAGAAAGACTCAAAAAAACAGCAAACGATAACGTTGCATCATTTGCAGTCTTTGAGTCTCTTTGTGGTCGTTTTGCGTCTGCCTACAGTTGTTTTGTCTTTCTTTGTGGTACTTAGTTTTTCATCATGGTTGTTTTACTTCCATGTGTATGTTTTTTCTTTTTTTATTATTATTTTTTAACAAACTG
>JAPZDY010000013.1:11752722-11771343 GCA_029783645.1 Ctenochaetus hawaiiensis | reverse complement strand
AAAGACAAAGTCGTCCATCAGCTGAAGGCAGCTTTGCAATCCACTCACTCATGTGTGTGTATGTGTGTGTGTGTGTGTGTGTCGTATGGTCACTGCACTTACACACCAATGCACAATCACTGCAGATGCATGTAAAACTCTGAGCTTAAAAAGATGATTTCAGTCACGTTAATGTGCAGAAGCACAGAAAAAAATGCGTCCATTAGCTGGTCTGCGTAGGAAGCTGCACTGATGCATTTTGAGTAAGCAACATTTTACAGCTCCATCATTTAAACTGCCATAATAAAGCTTGTATATTATCACCTTATAGTATAATGTAATAGCAAATATGTAAGAAAGCTACAGTGTATTTACACATTCAGCAAAAACAGAGCAACATTCAGTCATTTCCACCTGATAAATGTAATTATTATATGATAGTATAAGATGTATGTCAGGTTTTTGCTAGTTGTCAAATTTGTCTGTCAGCCTCGTTGTGAGCAAAACACAAAATAAGCAGTGAGATGCTTAAACTCTTAGAAGAGTTGAGGAGAGAGATGAGTGATGGGTTTTTCACAAAAAAACAAACTATTGCACTTTGTCATTTAAACATAAAATTATCTTTTAGTGCAGCTCAAAGATGTTATGCCTGTTCATTCTTGTAATCACCATTTTATAGCACAAAATCATTGTGTTTTTATACACACAAGCATCTCTAAAGCTAATTTCCCTTTCTGTGTCTTGTGCAGTTTCTGAGAGGTTTCTCCTGAGGTTCTGCTCTGCTGCTCATGTTAATCTCCCCTGACACCAAATGTCTGCAACGATGGTATAAACAATAAACCCAAATGTTAAGTTGGTCTGCACTTTGTGTTAATGTTGTGTGATCCCATAACTAAAAGTAGATCTTACCCTTAACTACCTCAAAAGAGGCTCAAAACATCAGAGATGACCTTTGCATTTCTTTTATTAAGGTCAGAGAAAAAAAATACACAAAATAACTAATGTTGCTGCCGCAAGCAACGAAAGTTCAACCCACCCACAAACAGACAAGGCAGCCTCTCCGGTGAATGATTCTCACCGTGCAGGGATATTGAGCCCTACGGGAAGCGTCGGGGTCTAATTATAGACAGCAAGATTTGTTCTGCTTCCTGTGTGAATCACACAGCACATATACACAAAGTCTTCTCAGTGACGTCAACAGAAGCAGTGACCAAAGTTGCCTAAGACTGCGTCAGGAAAGTTCGACCTGCAAACCGAACACTCAACAATCAGGAAGTACAGAAAGTGTTTGTGGTGATAAAGTAGTAACAGTTATATATGCTAGCCTACGTTAGCTGAATTTAATTTACCTTTGAACATTTTTTCCTTTAATATTTTTTCTTTCTTGAACTTTTCTCTCTCATTGACGTAGTTGCTTCACCTTGTTGGCAGATGGAAATGATGAGACCTTGGAGCAATTTTGCTGCTCTGTAACTTTGTTCATTACAGCATGAAAATGACAAGATGTCCCAAACCTTAGTCCCGACACAATAAAAGATAAACGTAAGAAAAATTGAATGCACGTTTAAAGCAGCATAACAATTACATGATGTAAATGAATTTCGGTGAATATGTTGACACAGAGTTAATATGAGGTAGCTTTAAAAGTGAGCTCTTCAACCCGAAGGCATTATTCACGGCAGTGTTTGCAAAAGCTGTGTTGGATTTTAATACCAACATATAGAGATTTAATAATGTCAGCATCAAAACTATTGCTTCACACAACTTTGCTTTAAAGATATGCAAAATGATTCACTCAGTGACTTGCAATATACTTTCATGTGTATGAATAATGAATGATTTGTCTTCTTCTTATATTGTTTGCAGTTTCAGGACAAATTCTGCTGGCAAAGCTCCATTTTTCTTTTCCTGCGAGGGAAGTTTGGCTTTGCAAAAAAAAGACTAACAACAGTCACAAAAATGTCAGTCAGTCACCATCAGAAAACACATTATGCTAATGATCTTTATGCAAATCCATTCAAATCACATTGTTTTAACCTGGACCTTTAATCATCTGAGGATATGTGAGTGTGTGTGGATGTTACTTTTACTCAGCTTTGCAACTGTGTGTAAATATGCCTTTATTTTTTGTGAGAGTGTGATGCTGCTACTGAAAGATCTGTTCTGGAGTCAGTGGAGTCAGTCAGTGTCTGCCTGGTAAATCTGCAGCCCATGCTCTGAGCCAAGATCGGCCCAATCCTAATCCTCAAATGTTAGTTTTTGTGGCAATTTCACATCCACCAAACAGTACAGAAGATAGAAACTGAGAGAAAAAAAGGAGATAAATTGACTCCCAACACACTCCTGATTCACAAATCTCACATAAAAGAACATGCATTTCCTCGACCTGCAGCATCAGAGAGTACATCACTTAATCCTGATCCTAATCCTGATTCTAGCTTTAGGGAAACTCTGACACATGTAGTCATTTTTCTCACAGCAAACAGACCTGGTTCAGGACCTCAGGGGATGAATTTACTTTACATCCATCCGATTAAGGTTGTTTTGTAGTTGCATCCTGCCTCAGGAGGTTGTGAGGGAAAGTCTTGAAGCAGTTTACCAGTTTTACTAATCTTTGAATTTCCTGCAGTCAGAAAAACATGCACAGATGTGAGCTACTGACTGAGCCTGTAACACACCTCACACACTGATTCAATGATCTTTTTTATGATTTAAATTTACATTTTTTTTGATTTGTTAAAGAAATGGGTTACCATAAACTGCCTGAATGTCCTGTAAAGAAGAAATACTGCAAAAAGAGCCAGAACTAGCTTCATCTGGCACACACTGGATATATTTTTGAGGGAGAAATGCTTCAAAACCCTGAAATAATCTTCGGAAAAGTTGACATACAAGGAGAGACAAGGAGAGTCCACCCATTGTCTCTCCCACAGTGTTTTTCCTTTCCCTCAAAACTATGAGGCAATAATGTGGAAGGGGAAAATGAATATTTCAAAGCTTATCCATCTTCAATATAGCAAGATTAAATTCTGTGCCCCGCATCCCTGCAGGCTTGACTGCTCGATCTGAAGTTGCAACAACTGCGGTTCCCAGGAATAACAATACAAAATCAGAAAAATATATATCGATAAAAAAGAACAAAAGCAGAGGAAGTGGTGATAAGTTCCATTTCTTTTATATTCGTGTTTTTGTAATTATATTAATCACACTGTGAGTGTATATTTTTTTATCTTGAAACATGGAGATGCCCTTTTGAACTGTATCTGAAACAATACCTAAAAAATGTGTCTTTTTTGGCTCACTGATGCATCATCCAGACACAGAATATAGACTTGGGACATAATTTAACAGGACATGCAGCTCGGTCAGGCTAAACTCAGGCTCAGTGCCTTAGAGCTTATTGTTTTTACTCTAACGATAAGGACATTAACACATTAATGATACCTGCCATTTTCTCCATCCTAGCTTAGTGTGTTAGCATGCTAAAATTTGCTAATTAAAAGTGAGGCTGAGGCTGATGGAAATGTGCTCAGTTTTGCAGCTATTTGGTCATTAAATAGTTGGACAAACTGATGTTTTTAACCTGATAATGAGGCCGAACAAAATGTCACCAAAGTTTATATACAGTAAATTATAATGAGAGGAACATGAATGTGCATTCAAGTCAATTATCAAATTTCATGAAAATCCATTCAAAAGTTGTCGAGATGTTTCATTCACAACTACAACTTTTAATTTTATCTTCTGCAGCCAACGAATGGCTTCAATATTCATTGCAGTCCTTCTGATAGTTGTTGAGATATTTCAGTTTGGAATCAATCAGACCAACAAGACCATCCTTTGTTTTTTTCACTGCCCCTTTCCTCCATCAGCAGCCCTTCACCCCATGTTCCTTCCATTTTAAATGCCGATCAAATCATTTTTTTCTGCTCTGCTAATTTGATCATAATCCGTTATCATCCTCGTGGGCCATCAGTGAAGCGTGACGTTTGATTCGGATTTCATGTATAATTATATCGAGCATGTTTTCCCTATCAGAATACACTCATTAGCAATAAAGCTCACACATTTCTCCCTTCGTGACACACACACTTGTACTTACACAAGTTGATTTATGCAGAAAAAAGGAAACTGGCATCCAGCAGAACAGCACATTTTCTGAGCTGTCATGCTTAATGACCACTCAAAATGTCCTGGTCGTACTGACGATATTAAAATGGTAGAGAGGCTGCTCATAGTGTGTATTAGTCACACTGAGAACAGATTTTGACAGGCATTTTTCCTGTTTTTGCCACCACTCAGAGGCCCAATCTTTAATCACAAAGTACAATAAATGTTCAAAAGTTGACACATTATTATTTTACATGCCAGGCAGAAAGCATATTATTATTCAAATTAAGATAAATTGATCCTTGAGAGTGAAATGGCAACATCGAATTTTGTGAAATTTTTACTTGCAGTTTTTTAAAAACCCATTAAGTAGAAAGTTTGGTCAATAAACAGGATGATACAACATTTAATCATCTCCTGTCGACTCACGAGTGTTCAGAAACATTTTTATTTAACAGAATATGTTTATTAGTCTACTAGCTTGGACATAACACAAACACACAATAAATGAACAGAAAATATCAGATTGGTTTGTTTTTCTATAGGAAAGCATATAAAATATGACGATATTTTAATACAGTCACATTTAAATGGTTTGATAGACGGTGAATAGATCATTCAGACCTGCAATGAAAAGATCAGAATTTAATAATAAAGCCTGATGTTCTGCTTCTACTCTAATAGTTCTGTAAAAATGCCACATATACCGCGCCGAGCTGCCCACAATAGCTCCACTTATCATTGAGGTGACAGGCACATAATAACATGGCTCTGTGGCTAATGGCTCCCACACATTCAGGGCTTAAAATGTATTTCTCTCCAACTATATAACTCCTCCTTCACAAACATAATGGGATAATACATCCAACAAAAGGCAATGATTCACAGCTAATGACTAGCACCAGTGCGGATGGACTTGTTCTTAGTTCACAGCCGAAACCTCTGCGAAATTAGGTTGTTTCATTCTTTTGTTTGCTTTCAAGTCAGATAATTAAATAACATTTTAGATTACGGCCAACATTGATTTAATAATATGCCAGTACAGCACATACTGATCCGTGTGTACCAGAAAACACAATTCAAAGTTAATGAGGAGATAAAAATGTGGAGAATTATAAAGTATTACACTGTTTCTACTGTGGCCATTTTTTTGACTTGGAACTTACTCTGACCATAAATTAAACTTATGGGATTTCATAGATATTTAAAGCATGCACTGTATTGAATTATGCTTTATTGACAAATAACCTTGTCAGATATGCAATTGTCAGATACAAAATGACTGGCATTACATTAGCAGTGCATCTTCTAGCCATATATCCCTCTTAGTTGTTAATTTTTGAGTGTTATTGAGAAAAAAAGACATTTAAGCACATTTCATCTGCTTTAACACATCAGTGGTGATGTAAGTGAAAGATTTTGAATAAAAAAAACATTAATTTTAGCTATTTATCTGTGTTGTATCAGCTCACACCTGTGGGTCACTTCCATGGACATCATATCACATGGCAGATTTGCAAATGGAAGGATTGGTAATCAGCCAGTATCAACTAAAAGAGACTCGTCCTTGATCACAAAGCTACAATGAAAAGTGAAAACAGCTGGTCTTTGAACCTTGATTGGCAAGAAAAGATTTTTTAAGTCAGTAATGTAAAAGAATATATCTTGTACTTGTGAATGGTGTTTTGATCTGCAGCAGTCTCTCTGTCTTTTCTCTTCTTCTTTCATTCTCCCTCTTCTCCCGCTGAGCTCAAAGCCCATATGTTTTTTTTATTTTTTATTTTTCATGTGTCATTACTCTCCCTTCACCTGCTCTGACTTGTCCCTGAGGACATGGTGGCATGCATGCATGTGTGTGTGTGTGTGTGTGTGTGTGTTTGCAAGATGGGAAGTACAAGGTCTCAGGATCCCTCCCCCTGAAAAAATGCAATCCAGTTCAGTTATCTCTCATGTATTAGTGCATTGATAGGTAGGATTGTGTGTGAGTGCATGTGTGTGTGAGTGTATGTGTGTGTGTGTGTGTGTGTGGTGGCAGAGTATGAACCAGCTATAGTGATGGACCATTCCAGTTGATGAGTGATCACTCGGGCGTGCTGCTGAGGGTCCTGCAGGCCATAAAACCTGGGAAAGACACCAAATATGCCATCAAACGAACAAGGTATCACAGGTTTAATGAACCATGTGAGTGTGTGTTATGACTGTATGAAGGTGTGTGTGTTTTTTTTTTGAATGAAGGGGTTAAGGAGGAAATGGTTCCTGTAGAATCCACAAAACACCTTTTATTTAATGGTGTGTGTCACACATTTCACATGTACTCATGTATCTTTCTGTATGAGCAAACATACAGCCGTGTGTGTGTGTTATGGTTCACTAAATCACATATTATTATGGTGCAGTGAATATAAATGTGTAGGTACTTTTACTGTGTGAGTGGTTTCTTATCAAAGTGTGTGTGTGTGTGTGTGTGTGAGACAAGAGTAAAGGACATCTTGCCATTATCATGCTGCAGTGAACTGTGGCAGAGCTGAAAATGGCTCAAAGGTCAAATTAGTTCCATCTGAAAATAAGAAAGGAGGAAAGGCAGCCTGTGTGTGGATGTGTGTGAGTGTGTGTATGCGTGTGCATGTGTGAGTGTGTGTGTGAATGTGTGAAGGGGAGCACAGAGGGGTTATCACCTTAATGTTACTTTGAGGTGTTTTATAGCATTCATACAGCTTCAGCAGATGGCAGGGTAGGTGGCTTCCCAGCAGTCTGCTGTTTGCTGTCCTGTCAGTTAAAATAGCTCAGACCATGAGTGACTGATGATAATGGGTGCATGTGCGTGTGTGCGTGCATGTGTGTTTGTGTGTGTGTGTGCAAGCAGTTGTGTGTGTGTGTGAGAGCGAGAGAAAGAAAGAAAGAGAAAGAGGGGAATCAAGTAAAAAAATACCGTATTTGTTTGTAACATTTAAAGAAAGAGACTCCTTAGTGCGTGTCTGTGTTTATGGTGTGTGTGTGTGTGTGTGTGCCTGTGCATGTGCGTGCGTGTGTGTGTGTGTTTGGAAGTAAGTGACTGGATGTTTGCTTCGTTAATCGGATGAGCTGCGGGGCGCTGTGTCAGCATCATGACTTAATTTGACCTGGCTGAGGTCAAAAACATCCAAAACTCTTCCCCTTGTCTCACAACAGCATTGTGTTTGCACTGTGTGTGTGTGTCTGTATGTGTGTGTGTGTGTGTGTCTGTATGTGTGTGTGTGTGTGTGTGTGTGCGTGCGTGTGTCTCAATCCAACACATTCCTCCTCGCATCCCTCCTCTTTTTCTCCATGACCATCGTCTCACCTCTGTTTCCCACAACTTGCCATCGCCGCCACTCAGGAAAGTGGAAGAAGCTGTAGCTCGATATCGCCATGGTAACCATATAGAAGACAGCGGTTGCTTGCATCTGCAGGTGTGTTTGCAAACTGCAAGTGACTGTGCAAAAGTGTTAGTGGCAATTATGAGTGTGTGTGTGTGTGTGTGTGTGTGTGTGTGTGTGTGTGTTTTATTTATATAACCCACTGCTGTCTCATATATCCCATCACCAAAGAACTCCAATCATTGGGTGTGGTGTAGAATAAGACTGATGTAAGCACAGATGAATAATGTGGGTTTATTGGGATGATATCATGCCAAACAAACTGGAAAATCCTCTGTTGTTTCGGCTAAAAAGTTTAAAAGTTTAGAAATTTTGCAAAAAGTTCAATGTGGGGACGAAGTTGAGTGAAACAAATAGTGCCATGAGGAGAAAATATGTGGAGAGACAGAGGGAACAAAAAAGAGAGTGTATAAATAAATGAGTCAGTAAAGCTCCGCTTAGACTGAACATTCCTGAAGTGCCAGCAGCAGCAGGAGGAGGAAGGAGAGTCCAGACGGTTTCCTTTCAATTACAATGCAGCATCTGGCAGCACACACAGTCTCATAAACAACGTCCTCAGAACAACGGCTGAACAGACAGTGTGTCTGCTCGCATCATGACAGACTGGGAGGTAGTGGAAAGTAAACAAACCTGCACTCAGTTTATTTGTCTCTTTTATTTGGGAGATAAGAGGTTTACTAACATTTTGTGGAAAAGATGCCAATGCTATTTAAATCTGTCATAAAAAATAAACCACAAATCAAATTAAATTGGGTGCTTTAGAACAAAACTGCACTGTTTAGAAATTAGTATTTTTATTTCCATAATGCTGACCATTCAGGTGGTGCTTGCAGCATTTACAACGTGTGTGTGCGTGCTCGTCTGTGTTTAGAGAATTAATTGGTCTCAGGGCTAACATGGCTTTTAAAGTTCAAATGATGAAGAAATGCAAATGCTAAAATCAAGGCGCATATCTGGAGAATGTCTCCAGTAATCAGCAATAGCTATTAAATTTTTACATTTTCATAATTCAGCTACTGTCACCTGCGGGCCACTGTGCCTGACATAAAAGAAGTCTGATGGGGTTACTCCGTCTAATGCATGAACCTGGGCTAGAACAATTGGTACAGAGAAAGACCCAGAAGGCAGCCTGGAGCAGTAAAAATGTTCACTGTGCAGCCATTAGAAAATGTCAGCCCTACATTCACTATGAAACAAAAACATAAAACAACAATTTTACAAAAAGCTTGGTAATTGAAAGATTAATGCTGGATTGGTTGAAACGGCACCGTTTCTCTGTGACTTTCGCAGATTTAGAGGTGTCAGATTTAAGCTCCACTACCATCAAAACCTGCACAAAAAAATGTTAGTGTGGTTTTTAATGCATGGCCATTTCTCATTTCCACCGCATTCTATATCTATTACTAAGCATGCAAGGTCTGATTTGTCAGAGGACTTTACTCTGTGTCACCTTTCAGCTTAAAGAGCAAAAGCAATCAAAAATCTAAAAGTGACAAAACTCTGTGAGTGTCTACTTGAACCATGCAACAGAAGGTTTATCTTCTTAGGTGCTCTTGAAGGTTTTCAGTGAGTACAAATCTATTGAAAGGCCAGGTGATTTGGAAGGTCATTGTGTTTTGTTACCACATTTTGCTTCACTATTTTGGCAGAAGAGAACAGGGAGTAGAACTGAGACCACTGTTTACATTGTCCAGGCACTGACTCATTAGATTAGCCACATTTAACCTCCTGCACTGAAGTCCATTATTGAGGGTTGACAGAGTTTTGGCTAAGTAACTACCCCTTAGACAGAAATTGATCAGCAGCATACTGCACAGTGCTCTCTCTCTTGCTCTCTTTCTCTGCTTGGTACTCATGCTTTCTTTTCTACCTTCGTGTGCCAATTATAAAGCAATACAGGTCCTAGTTTCCATGAAAGCATTTGTATTCATATCTAGCTTTGGGTGCAAAAGCTGTAAAAAATAACAAAACCAAAAGCTGGAAAAATGTAAATGAATTTGAGCTTCATTATCTGACCTTGGTAGATTCACACAAAGCAGCTGCATTTGTCTTCCAGCACACACAAAATACAAATTGACCAGGATTTCAGAAAAACACAGATTTGTAGGCAAACCTTCATCAGCACTGAACAATGATCCCATTTGCGAGGTTGCAGTTTATTTTAACAGTTTGTGTTTGTTTATTCTGTAATTTTTTGGGTTTGTTTTCCAACACAACAGCCTTTGAGGGGAGAGCAGCTCAAAAGGAAGCCCACATGTCAGCCTCAGATTCATCAAAACAGCATAACGGAGATAGACAAACTGTTATGATGTTAGAATACTCAAAATCTGATCACTGTAGAAATGGATGTTCTTAATATTTCCTTGCATCCTTTAATTTACAGTAACAACACACACATTTAAGCAACACAAACCTGCTCAGCATGAAAACATTGGATCACCCAAAGTGCATGCACTTTAGAAAAATGCTTTAATAAAAGAGTATTTTCTGTTTTTTGCTTGTAAAAATCCACAGTAATTGCACTTTGAAGACAAAGCATTTCTGAAACCTGCACTGCCACATTACGAAGTGCATCACTACCTTCTCTAAAGCCATCCGGTGTGGTGTGTGGTTGTGTCTCTGTCTGGCAGCATTAACGCCAGACAGTGCAGACACACACAGAGTGGCGCACACACAAGGACACCATCTCTTTCTTTGTGATCATTCTGAAAAGACGGCTGCAGCCAGAGAAAGCTTCAAAATATGGCTCTGCTTTTCCTCTGCCTCTCCTCTCTCTCTCTCTCTCTGCTTTCTCACCACAGACAGTAGCATTTTTGAAGGTGATAATAGGTTCGAACATTTTTTGAGTCACCTTCATCTTACTGGATGGGTGGGAAGCCTCCTACAGACGTTTGGAGGGATGTGACAACAAACACGGGGGGCAGGAAAAAAGTGGGACAACAGTAATCCTCTGTTTGAAATGAATGAGATTTAAGTGTAAAAAAAAAAATCATTCCTGCCTTTCATTCTTCACAATAGACTCATCACATTTCATTTCATGGTGAATTTTATGATGCTATACCATAAAACTAGACTGGAGAGGTGGAGGGTTGATCTATAAATATTACTTTTTGATGGAGATATGAAATGAGCTGAGCCTTTACAAAAATTACTACAAAAATAGGTAATAGTCAGTTTGCTTCTAGTGATTTGACATGGTTGGAACAAACATTGCACCATTCTGAAGTATTTCAGAGAAACGCAGGGCCACAACAAATCACATGAATATAAAGCAAGACAAAGGAAAAGAGGTAAAAGAAGAGGTGCACCAGGAAAGCCTTCAGTTTTTGGGAAATAGGCTACACTTATCAAACTTCCTGACAGGAGTTAAATAAGAAGATTGGTAGCTACAATTAGCAGATTAGTGAGCTTCAGATGTGCTTGTAGGTGTTTTGTGCTACCATCAAACAGGCACAAAGCACTGTTTTTGTCTTTACGCAAACCTCAGCTAACTGCTGGCAGTAGTTTCATATTTAGCGTACAGACAAGTGAACAGTATTAATCTTTTTTCTAGTACCTCTTGATATAAAAGCAAAGTGTATGTAATGTATACGTATATGTAAGCTAATAACCTTATCTGACCCCCTTTTTACTCTTCTGTCTCTGCCACTTTCTTTTCTTTGAATTAGTATCATTTAAAAAGTGGGATGTTCCATGTGCTCATCTTATTTTAAGCACTATTTTTGTTTATTAGTACATCGTTTAGTGTGTGCGCTGTTTCCTGTCACGTCTAATAACAATAATCACATCTCAGTTTGCTGAGAAGGAATCTCTTGTTCAGGATTCAATAATTTATGAGTAAACACAGTTGCAGTGCATTTTTTTTTTAATTTTATGCTATACTGGCATCACAGCATTAACAACTAATTTAAATGTACTCGGGTGGATGCTTGGCATCTGCAGATGCACTTAATGAGTTACTTCAATCAGTTATTTTTAAAAAAGGGCACTAAGCTGCTCAACAAGCAAGATAATAGATGAATGATTCCATTTAAATCTTCTTTATTCTCAGATTTGTTATTTGTTCTTGCTTACAGCACACAGTCACCAACACTTCATCCATGTTTCATGCTTAAACTCTTCAGGGGCCTCATCTGTCATGCTGAGTGACACTCACTCTCTCCTGTGCACATACGTTTATACGCAGAGGATGGCATGGTATTTGTTACAGGTCACAAAGGGGCATCATTCCTCTTCCACGGGAGATGATGGACATGAGAGTACAAATCGCTCGCTCCCTGCTCTCCTCCTGTTGGTTTGAAGGTCACACGTTCTCTCTGAGGACATGAGAGATGTAAAACAGTCCCATCTCTCTCTTTCCGACTGTCATGTTCAGCTGCCATTTTGCACTCGCACTGATTGATTTCACAAGCATTGGCCCCTTGGTGATAAATAAAGAAATGAAACATTCTTTACTAGCTCACATATAGAGGCAGCCTATATGTCACATATAGTTGGGAATGGATTTATGAGAGCGTTTTCCATTCCTGTGGCTGTTTTTCTAAATGCATGAGAGGAGAAGACCTGCACTGAGACTGTGACAGAGTCTCTGAGCTACATAACAAAAGCTCCTTTTTAAAGCAAAGGAGACCAAGCAAGATGGTGTAACATCAGTTTGTTAATGAGCAACATCTTTGTGTAAATTATTTTTTTCCCCATCTCGTGATGATTTGCTCGCTGAACTAAAATCTCATTAAATTCTGTTAAATTGGAAGTGCACAAATGTTCATATACATCAGGATAATCTGTTCCTGTTAGAGAGTTGTTAAAATACTTGATATGTCCCATTATTTGCTTCAAAAGAGGTTTGAAAATGAATTTTCTTTCAAACAAATTACAACCTCTTTATTTTTCTGACAAGTCTATCCAGTGCCCTTTTTTCGACATTTTCACAATCTCTTTTAATTCAATCAGATATAAAACACAAGGGGGAGTGAGAAGGATTAAAAGAAATATATCTTCTCAGTAACACACACACCAATACATAAAATAAAGAAGAAAAAAATTACTCCAGATTTTTTCAGTCCCATAAATCTAAGGTTCTCCTGTGGAAGGCAACAATATATGACCAAAGACTGGACACATACGAGCAACATACAGGGTCCAGACATGCACACATTACATCATATGGAAAGTCAGCTAGCCAGTTATTTGGAGCAGGGATGTGAGTATTTGAGTATTGGAAGCATTGTAACCTGTTGGGCTCGTGAGCTGGAAGACCAGCAGTCACATATTTCACCTCCCAAGATGATGAAAGACAAGAGGAGAGGAGGGAAGAAAATACAGGAAGGTAGTCAGCAAGTACAAGATCAGTAGGGGGTAGGAGGATGATTATGGGGAGAAAAGTGGAAAAGAAATCAGAAAACTGGAGGTTTAGAGGGAGAATCATCTTGTCCACTCCTACACCTCAAAATAAGTCATAGCGAAAATCATAATTTTCCTGGCAAAGCCTCCCAATTTCTACCATGAGGGTAAAATAAAATAAATGAACTGTAAAATGTGTAAAATATACATCAGCAGGAAATGGACCCATTTTGTCTTTTTTTACACTGCAGACTATGACTGATGCATACAGCATAGCTATAAAAACAGCTAAAGCACTGAAGACTCTTCAGTGCACAGAATAATTTCTGCTTCTAGAGATCTCTCAATCAAAACAATAGCAGGTAGTTCAATGACATCCTAAGGTAGCTTGGGAGTTGATGTTTTCAGTGCTCAACGATGACAACTGCTAATGAAAATCAGGCAGAAATGTTCATAAATGAAGAGATGCATCAAAGTTTTATTCCTCAGTCTTTGATGTTGCATTACTGAATAGTAATCTATAACTTATTACATTTTCAAAGTGACCCTCCAAACACTGTAATGCTGTAGCTGTATCTTTCTGCCCTGGGGGCTGTTTAGTAGCAGAATTTTCATAATTATCACGGTGGTAATTTCCTTCATATCATTTTTTACATACAGATGCAGATTTCTAAACATTCTTTTATTTAAACCTCATCTGCTTCTGCCCAAGTTTGACCTGATTTGTTCCCTCTGTGTTTCTTACTCAATTTAATCCCCTGTACCAGGGTTTGAAATAATGCCTTGTAGTCAGCCACAGGGGCAGACTGATCATGTTGCAGCCAGGTCAAAACAATGTAATCTGGAGCGAGGGGGGCTGGATAAAAGCTGCTCTGCTGATGTCCTGCACGGGAACAATTCACTGAGGACGCAAAGTGGCCTGAGACGCTGCAGGGATTAACTGACAGGACGCGTCCCACGAGGCAGCTCACCCGCAGTCTGTCGCCATCATCTCTACCGATACTGACACACTCACATACAAGCACTAACACTGCCTCAATTGCACATAGAAAAGTAGAAATGCAGACCCTTTCCCAAAATTACATTTGGAAAAAAGTTGCATCCTTAAATCAAATAAACAATGTTGTGATCAGATTCATTTAAACTAAGTGAGAAAAGTGGAAATACAAGGCTGTACATGCAACCATTGCACACTGAACACTGAACTTAACTCTAAAAATATTTGTATTGGTCTGTGGGCAAATCTTTGTTTTTCTCTGCTAAGGGAAAAAGTAATTATATGAATCAGACAGTGAGAGAGCAAAGTGTGAGAAACACAGCAAGCGATCATTTAACAAAGCAGACTAATGAGCAATCAAGTGAGCTTGTCTGTGTTTACTCTGACCAGAGCCTTGCATATGAAATGAAGCCATTTTTTATTTTGGATTTGAGCAAAGTTATTTTACGTCTCTGGCAAGCTTTGAAATCGCTTCAATCAAAACAAGACACAACGTGGCAGAGAGACAGAAGGCTGCTCTGCAATCAAAATGATTAAAAGATGACATTTAAGCTGAGAAAAAATGGCAGCATGAGAGAGAACACACATGGCTGAATAAACAGGGGGATGAAGTTACCTGGGAGATCTGAGAGCGCTCCTCTCTCTATAATGTGCTTTCTGTACAGTGTCTTCAAAACCTTGGCGCTGCCGAACCTCTTAAAGCGACTCTTCACATTGTTATAATACCATTCAAGCGACTGTGTCCTCAAAATCCTGCAGACAAGGGAGAGAGAGAGGAAGGGAAGAGGGAGGGAAGACAAGTAAACATGACATTAAGTCAAAATTAACAGATGGGAACGAAACTGGCAGGAAACACATTTAATATAATTACATCAGAATAATTACTTTGAATTAAATCCAAGATTCTATTAAAATCTGCTTAAGCGGAGTGTCTTTTAATTACAAAAGATTATTATTATTAGAGACTTTAATTATCAAAAAATAAAAAAAGGCTTCCACAGAGGTAAAATTTAATACAAATTTAAGTCATGTAGAACCGTAGTTCTGCATTATTGTTTACTTGTGATATTTATTTGCCTTTAAAGGAGATTCAGTGGTGCTTCTTTCTCTCTGTGAAAGCTTCATTAAAGACATGCAAAACATTAATTCATGGTAATATTAAACAGATCCAAGCTGTGTCTTATTATATGTATAACTGCGATGAATGCCCAGCTTTTCAGATGTGACGTCACATAATTTTCCAGGCTCTTCCTCAGTGCGTGGTGTTTGAATGCCAACCAATTACATAAGCAGTAATTCATAGTGGAGAGAGGGTTATGAAAAGCCCTCAGAAAAGCGGTCCCTTTGTGCCAGCATTGCATCGGATTGAATGAAACTCTGCCAACTTGCGTTTAATCTAGCAGTCCCTCCTGCTCTCCTCTGGCTTTTCCACACCACCATCACACACACTGGTGAGGACATAACACCCACAACACACCGAGATAGATTAACTGTTCAAGGAGAGAAAAACATGCAAACACACACACAATTCATTGCCATTTACCATGCACTGTGTGCATATTTTTCCTTTTCTTGTCGTTTTGAAAAGGTACCATACAAATACAAACTTGCAAATATCCATGAACTCATATTTTTACATGTTCAAATACTGTAATTTATAAGAGCAGAAGGTAGAAGTGTTCATAAAAGTGTTTTCATGGATGATTTCAGAATGAGTGGACTTTAATTCTCTGAGTTTTTGAGAAAATAACTTTTTTGTGTTAAACTACTGACAAGGAGGTTTCAATATATATATGTATAATAATCAGGCAAAGTCCTTCATATCCTGTACTCACACCACTGAAGTTTTTGGATGTCCACATGGCTCTCTTACATATTTCCACATCCAGCAAAGGTCTAAAAAGTGTTTTGTGGTTTTCAATAGGCACACGCTGCATTTGCCTCTGACGCCATCTCCCTCATTATGAAAGAGCAGGGAGAAAGTGAGAGGGAACGCACAGTACATGACAGAGTGTTTTATCGTGTGTGATTCCCGTGCTCAAAGAGGAGACAGGCCATTGAAGGAGAGGGTGAAAATAGCCATGCTAATAAAGGGATCCTGAGTGCCCCCGAGGCTGCATCGGCTGCTACATCCATCCCAGCCCCCTCCTTCCCGAGCTCCCTCCACTCGTCCCTCCCTTCATCTTTCACTGGATTTATTATCCTCTGCCTCTATCAGCTGGGCTGCTCAATGGGCCTCAGCTCCTTAATGTCATGCCACAGGTCAACCTAAACCTTCTAATGGTGGCTGCCGAGCTGCAGCAGAGCAGCCTGACTTTTTAAAATTCCTTTTGGGCCCAAAGAAGGAGGCAAAGAAATGAATCTGAATGAGCAAACCAGCACCCAGGTGGCATCATAACAGGCAGAAATACAAATAGGCTCCACCTGTATTCTGAATTGAACTGGTGCTGAGCTGAAAAAGTTATACTGAAGAACCTGAGAGGACTGCAAGGTTATACTGGAGGTATTGTTATGTGAGTGGAATGACAATTCACTTTCAGTGGCGACACACGTAAAATAAAGATTAAAAAGTAAAAGTAAAGTAAACCATTTGTTATATCACAACCACCTTCACTGCTAAACATTGGAATTAAGCATAATCTGCATGCCATTTTAAATGATGGTAGCAAATTTCCTACGAAATTTGTTTGAGTTATTTTTTAAATATTGGAGGTTGATTTCTCCAATTTGGCTTTCTGTGACTCCTCTCTGTTAGCCTAAATAAAGTTTGGACTCTGGTTCATAGCTGTAGTCCCAAGTTTCAGGGCCATGGTAAATTGCCAATGCCTACATACTAGTGATTACAAAAAATTGTGAAACTTGGGGTGCAACTTTGAATAATTGCTCAAAAAAGTTATTGCTTGAACCTGCTACATACACATTACTTTGGGAGTATTCTGCTCATTCGGGACAGAAGCAATCTGATGTTTTTGATGGTTTGCATCATGAGTTAGTGATGGTTTGAAAGGCTTTAATAATGGTAACAGTCTAGACAGTCATACTGCGTCATCAGCATGAGGAGAAAACTAAAGCTTGACAGGCCTGAGGTGCCTGGCTGAGATGCTAACCATACACAACTGCTTTCCAGGGGGGTATTTTACAAAGGTTTAACTAACCAGACTATAGCATTTACAAATAAACACACACTGTGCATTTTAACTGCAGAAAAAATGTCCCAAAAGATGTTTATTTTACAATATTAAATGTGCATTGAATGTGCTTTAAATGTAGCTGTAGCTGAGGTGCAGTACACACATTCCTCTGCCTGTCACTCATATTGGCACAAAAACAGAAGACAAGTGAATGCAAACTTCAGTTCAGGCATCTGCTCCCTTTCATCCCACAAACTTGTTGAAATTAGCCAAGCTTTGCCTCTCAGAGAAGAAGTAGAGAGAGGGATTTAGGACAGTGGGCGAGGCGTCTCAATGAATGAAGCATGACATTGCTTCCCTAGAGTGATCTGATCTAAAAGAAGAGAGGAAGGAAAGGATGAGAGTGGAGTGGATAAGCAGAGGCTTTCGAGCAGGAACTGCACGGCTGTATAAGCTTCTGCAAATACACATTTCATAATGAGGCTGGGAGATTCCCTGATGCTCGGCTGCTGCATGCATAAGTAAGAGGGATTCCTGTGGATGGTCTCCTGACACTGGGTCTACCCTTCCTCTATCTTCACTTCGCCTTTGCTCGACTGCATGGATTTTTGTGAAACCAACACCTCCCCTCTCAGCCCCTCTTTATCTTTCTAACCCTCTTGCCCTTTATACTTCAGAAGATTGATTTGCTTATCTAAATGAGGTCTAAATAAAATATATATAAAAAAATATGTAGAAGAAGAAAGTATCTGGCTTTGCTGAGTTTCCACCTCCCCTGGCAAAGGGAACCATTACCATAATTGACTTTCTGAGCCTTCTAATGAATTGGTTCAGCTTCTGTTGAGGCTGCTGTAGGGGTGGGAGAAAAAGGAGAAGAAAGAAGGGTGGGGGTTTGATTTTAAAAGAACATCAAATACACTGTAGTTTCTTCTGAAGACTTGCAGAGTGACTGTTCTCCTTAACAGAGGAGAATAAGATGAAAAATTAGATTGTTCTCGGCTCCAGGGTGAGATCAAAGCACCTGGTGTTTGGGAGGTTAGTTAGGGAAGCTCTCAAGTTGTGAGGTCCTAATGAATGAAAAGCTGCAAGGAAATTATTATATCCAGAACAGTTTTGCTTTTTTATATCAACTTTAGTATCAGAAATAAACACTGGTGTGGATCAGCGTATATGAACTTATAACCCCTTATGATGGGAATAAATCTGTAGTGTTATCCTGCCTGGCCATCTGGACTCCCAGTGGAAATCTCGATGGCCTAAAAAAAAGACTTCCCTAAAGATTCAGACCAGTGTTAAATGCTGTAAAAGGGTAAATCAAGAGAAAACAACACAGAACAGCCCTTCAGAAGTGTAGGCCATCAACCCCCTGCCTGCTTTTAACCTGATGGTATGATCTTTGTCAACACAGGAGGTTGGTCAAATCAGTGTGGTGAAAAATGGACAACACGGGAAAAAGACAAAGAAAAGGGAGAGCAGAGAGGAAGCACGTTAAAAGGAGAAAAGCTGAGAGAGAATTATCCCTAAAAGCTGAACAGATATCTTTACAAGCAAGGTTCTTATTTGAGTTTTAACAGGAAATACCATTGTAGCAAGGCCATCCTCAGTATTTCAAATCACAACTATCCCAAAGAAACTTTTTCAAGCTATGGAAAGCTGAAGATGTATG
>JAPZDY010000013.1:11710780-11721446 GCA_029783645.1 Ctenochaetus hawaiiensis | reverse complement strand
TGTCAAACAGCAGCCATATTATGTCTTTTCTCTGGACAGTGAGAATAACTAATGAGTAACGAGTAAACATCATCACAGTAAAACTTTATTAGCATCTTTAATTCAAATGTTTAATTCTAAAAGCATAACACTGCATACCTTTAGGTTTTGTGACGTACCAAATAACCTTAGAGAGCAGTGCCACCCACCACCATGCATAATGAATGAAAAGTAATTATTGGGGAAATAGTAAGGGGGCTATTAAAATCTGAAATGGCATAAATCGATCTCAGTTTAACACCACGCAGGGTGTTGTTAAAGTGTTTTTTACGCTGCACATGGATTTTTCAGCATGACAGGGATATGTGCTAATTTGCAGAGCCCATGAACCACAATTATGGACAAATGGAAAAGGAGATAGCATATGGTTGAAAAGAGAGGCAGCCGAGTCAGAGTAATGCTAAACCTGGTGTTAGCATAGCTGAGAAGAGGATTTTGGAGAAATCGAGAGAACAATCTGCCAGAGAGTCTTTGATCAGCGCTTTGATCGGCCTGCTGCAGTAGAAACCCACAACAGCAGCATCTACTGTTCACCATTACACCAGTAAATCCTGCAGCCCCGGAGCATGCAGATGTGGGAGTTCACCTGGCTGAGTGTGTGTATCGAGAGTAAGTGTTTTCAGGTGTGTTTTTATCGAACTAGGGCCAATGTGTATTTTCAAGTGTACAGTAGCTAAATGCACTTGGTAATTGTAAATTGATCGAGGGCTTTTCAAGCGCTTAATATGGTTTTAATTGAAAAAGGGCGATTTCAAGTGTAAAGATTTGCTTCCCTGTTTTGTGGATATCTGTGTGTGTGTGTGTGTGTGTGCGTGTATAACGCCAAAGTCTGTACATAGGAATCCTTTCCTGCTGCTATTCGGCCCACAGTGACATATTAACACACTATGTCTGTGTGTGTATGTGTGTTTGTGTGTGTGTTATGTGTGCATGCATGCACTTCTATCTTTGTGCACCCTGTGTGCATCAGAGCTGGAAGAATTTTTATATGCTTCAGGGTGAAAAAAGCAGTGAGAACGGGAGCAAATTTTGGCTCAATTGAAGCACAAAATTTGCATTTGGACCCCGGCTGGGTGAAGCCGAGTTACACAGTTCATCCAACTTGAATGCCAGCTCCAACCGGGAGCAGATAGAAGTGTGGAAAGTCTCAACTGTCTGTCTCCTCTGCAATGCAGTGGCAGAGTGGCACGTGGGTCATAAATTTCTCACGTTCGGCTGCTGGGATTGTTGATTAAGGTGCAGGTGTAGGGTGGCTGCTGAGCTGAGATTAAATCATATGGCCTGTAGGTACAGAGGACATTTTTCCTCCTCTACAGAGGTATGCTTGTATGTATTTGTTGCTTTTGAATATTTTAAAATGACAGATGAATAAACATTTGAACAACAGGCTAAGAGAAAATAAAGTAACCCCCAAAACTCTAGCCAGTGAAATTCCTTCCACGCTGCACAGTACACCTTATTGACTGTACATCAGCGCTCTCACCCATGAGAGGTTTGATAAATAGCCATGCTGGCCAACTCCAGAAAATCAGTGGAAGTACATCTCTGACAACAGTGGAGAGTTTTGAGCTGAAATTCAGCCAACAAGGTAGTTTTCTCAGACCAGTGCTGTCTGTAAAATCACTGGCTGAGTGACTTGAAATGATTGATGGATATAATCTCCACAGCCTGTCATCTTCCTCTAAACTCCCCTGGTTCACATCTTGAGGACTGTCGTGAGCCTCTGTGAGTTACTCACTCAAAACAGAGAGACCCTCCAGGGTTATTCCATTTTATTATAGAAACATTAACAGCAAGTAAATTTAACTGACTTATTTTTCATTTAATCTCACCGTAATTTATGGCATCATTATATTTTTTTTACTTTAATTTGATAAAAAATATGGCCCTATGACATGATACATGTTATTTAGCAGATACCTGACCAAGAGAGAGTCAGTCAACTTACATCTAGAGGGTTCAAAAATATATTCATCAGCAAGGTCATGATTTCAAAATTTCAAATCATTTTATTTAAAAACATAATATTTTATGTAATTATCATCTTGTCTTAATTTTTTTTCTCCTTGTTTTTTACTAACACCTAACTTGATACTACCAGTCATTACCAGGCACCTGTTAAAAAGTAAGTGAAAATGTCGATGCTAACATGCTGCTTAGGTGAAATGTGCAGCAGGTTTATCATCTAAGTAAAAAGGATTTGCATTAAAATTTTCTCGATAACACAAAACACAAATTACCACTGTTGCTGATGGGAATGTCCTTCGTTTTTAACCAGACCAAAAGTTGTTCTGTTGCCACATGGCCATCTCTATAGCGCCTCGCTGCTAGCAGGGCAAAAAATGTCTCTTAAGTGTTTTTGAAACCACTTTTTTAGTTCCTCACTCTTTGGAAATGACAAAACATTAACTCACTGGGACTCAAAAGCCTAGTTCTCAACACTGAGCTCTAACTTTTTTGTATTTTGCTGAGGAATGTGGCTAATTTATACAGCATACATTATTAATCATGTTCATTTTTCTGTGGTGGCCTTGGTGTGTTTTATTCATCCACTGCATGAATAAAAAGGAAACACAGACTTGCTCTCTTTTCTCTCTGTTCTTTGCTTCTCCCTCTCTTTAATCTTCAGTATACTGAGGAGCAGGCACAGTGGATGCTTTTACCGTAACCCCCAGTATGTCTTTTCTTTCTTCCAGATATTGTGTGAAAAGCTCAAGGCGACAACAACAGGAATGACATGTTGCTGCTGTCGGTGCCACTCTCCCTTCTTCCCTCTCTCACACACTCAGATCTCACATTATTGAATTCAATTTAGTTTTTATTTGTACAGCTTCATCTTATACAAAAGCAGTTCAAAGTGCTTTACATAAAAATAAAAAAATTAACAGCTTACAAACAGAAGCTTCCATCATGTCAGAGAAAGAATAAATCCTGGAAATATTCAGTTCCCTAAATGTAAGTACATCCTCCATCTACTATGTGACAGCCTGCGGTTAATGCTGGTGCTTCTGCATGTGTGCATGACTTGATAATATGCCATATACTCTTTGCTGTTCTGCTTTGAATGTCCATGAAAAACTGTGTATGAACATGTGTATGTTTCTTTGTGCTTGCACACACTACACTGGATGTTAATAATGGAAATTAGACTAAAATCTGAGGTTGGACTTCCTCCTACAGAAATGGAAACGCCCACAGCTCATCTAAACCCCTCGGTAAGTTTTCCACAGGGACTCATTCTTGCAGCATCGCCAAGCACACATAAAGACCTGCTCTATCCCCTCACATACATCACATCGAGCATGCAGCCTTTCTAGCTCATTGAGCTAAGAGGCACGTTAGTAAACACTACGGACAAGAAGACACATATACAAGCACCTCAGAGTGAAAGGATGAACACAGACATGCACACATATAAAAGACACATGGCGATGTAGAGCGTTCTGTGAGTGATGGTGCTGTAAATGCATGTAAGCATGTAAACACTGTGATGCACGAGAGGAAACAGAGAAAGACAAAAGGAAGTGCTTCTGATCCACAGGTACAGCTGAGACTCAATGCTTTATTGACAAAATGGCTCATGATTATTAATTGTTCTATTCAGTTCAGTTTCCTTAATTGACATGATACACTGTAACCGCAGTCTTCAGTCATTCACAACATTGTATTAAGCTAATTAAACTGTCTGAGAAGCAATGCAGACAGTGTTCTTACACAGGTGATGCATCTCTGCAGGGGTTTTCAGAGAGCTTGCAGTTATAATCAAGTGCATTAGTGTAATGTGGTTTTAATTTAAAAAGTTGGCAGCCTCCCTCCCTTTTGGCTTATACGGTTAGTGCATACATAGAATAATAAGGTTATCAAAGTCTATGCATGTACAGGGATTGTTAATATTGACACGACCAAATGCATTTTTAATGTTCAGCTTATACTCACAGCTTTACAGCAAAGTCAGAGTAATTAATAAGACTATATGCAAGAGGAAAATCAATTACACAAAGCTTTCCGGCAGATTATCAGACTAACACTGGTTTAAGATAATGTCAAGCTCACCGTTAACTCTTTCCTGTGTTTTTTCATCTTCTTTTTAAGATACAACTTCTCAAGCTCCATACCTTTTCTTTTTTCCTTTTCAAGATTTCTCCTCCTTTTCAGTCATCTAAACTTCTTCACCCCTTTTTCCTGAAAATTTGTGACTTCTTGATGCCTTTTAAACTTATGCTTCCATCAGTACAAGCCTGTAAGTGCGTAAAATTGGGCGCTGCACAGTCCAGCTATGGCTAAGTTACTCACTAAGCTCTATACATTGGCTCTCTTTAGGCTTTTTATCCCTCCTCTTTCCTCCACATCTCCTCTCCTCTTTGAACCCGAAAGCTAAAATGAAGCCCCGGGGTGACTGAAAGACTTCTCTCTCAACCGACTTTGGCTGCCAGTGATTATCCAACGGGCCAATAATGAGCCCTCACTTTGGGAAACAATCCGAGTCAAATGTGTGCTCCGCTGATAACATTTCCTATCAGAACGGCATGCCTGCTTGGCAACTGTGTGTGAAAATGAGAGAAAGATAAAGAGGGGGAGAGAATAACATGCATAGAAGATTTACTGCAAACTCAGCAAGGTGAGGATGTAATTTAAAAGTGAGGGAATTCATTCATTCCTTTTTGAATTCTGGCATTATTGTTTTGAGCCTGGAAATACTCATTATAGAGTATTTGACAGATTAAATTCAAAGAGAGGTATGCGTATTTAAATTGACCATCCCTTCTCTGCAATGTTATCATTTTTAGAGAATCATTCTAGAAAAAAAGAAATGCACAGGATCACTGTGTGTCCACGGAGAAAATGGACTGCAAAGCTACTTTTGATGACAAAGTTTTTAACACATAAAAGACAAACTGAGGTCAAATATTCTTAAACAGCCAAAAAAAAAAAACCCAAAAGATACTTTGTTCAGTATGTGGGAGTATATTCTCTTTTGCAATGTATCATAAATGTCCTACATTTTCCACATAGTAATCACTCTGTTGAAGCTCATTCATGCCTCGTCTCTTTCCTTTCATCTCTTTATCCAGTCTGTCCAGCCACATCTCAGACCAGCAGCTGTGGTCCCTACAAGCCAAATAATAGGCACGTATTGTTCTTTCTTTTGCTCAATAATCTCTATTCACACAGGAAAATACAACCCAATGTGCCAAGAATGCTCCTTAAGTGTAAACCACAATGAGAGACACCGAGCGAAGGCGGAAAGGGAGGGAGTGCAGCAGCAGTGGCTACTGAGCTCACATCCAACCCCAATGTCTCCATCAAGGGGAGAATGAACTGTTTGTAGTCAATATGAGAGTCAATCTGTTGTTAGGCAGCCACAGGGGAGCAGTGGCAGTGTACAATATGCTGCATATATGCTACTGCATGTTTCAAATCGATGGTTCATACAGAGTGAGGCAGCGGTCATAGAAATACATGTCATTCACCAGATGCTCTACAAATTTATAAAGCAATAAAGCAAGACGTTACAAGTGAACAGGGTCAAAATTTTTACTAATAGAAATGAATTTTTAAATTTAACACTTCTGTTTCTTAAAATCCCAACATCTCTATCTACATCAGCAGCTTGTGACCCTTAATCTCTTTAGCTGTTTGTGCTACACAATATGCTTTGGGGTGCATATTAGCCGTGGTGTAAGACTGCTGGGTGTGTGGATGTGCTGCTGTATCTTAAGAGGAGGCTTGGGATAGCCGCCAGGGAATGAGCGGCTATTTCTGTGGCTACAGAGATGCAGAACTACAGAAGAGCATCGTTCTCTGAATTCCCCTGTGACGAGAGAGGAGAGCTGCACGCGGGGAAAATAAAGACGGAATGAACAAGGATAAGACAGACGGAGAGAGATAATTAGAGCCGAACCAAGCGGTAAAGAGGAGGGAATTATTTTTGGGAGATGCCAGTTCAATTATAAGGGATTCGAGTCTGGCTGTGGTTCTGACGTAAAAAGGGGCCCCGGGCTCTCCTACTCTGAGGGAGCCTGACAGGCAGCCACAGCCCACCTGCTGTAGAATTTAACAGCTTCATGGGATTCACAATGCTATATGCCACAAGTTTAATTGTCTGTTTGAGGGTTAAAACTTGATTTTAGGGTTCATATTAAATTTTGGTTTAGGCTCAGCCAAGAAGATCAGTTGTGAGTGTTAATGCTTTGTCCCCAAGTACAAGGGTATTTCTCAAAACGCAGTTTTTTCTATTTGTTTTGGCCTTTCATCCATGTACAAACACAATTAAAGTAACTGAAAACGGATCTTGTTTAAAGCTCCTGCCACAGTGAAGGTATCCAGAACTCTGTTTCAAGTGTTGTCCAGCAGACAGGTAAAATGGCATTTGCTGCTCAGGTTGACCAATATCAGGTTGACCTGTATCACTTATGCCTGATGAAACAGTGTGTGCTTTTTTGTCCTCTGTTTACTTGAGGCAGCAAAGGTCTGGTGCTAATTTTGCTAACCATACTTTTCACATAAGTGACGGAGGCATCAGAAACCGCAACAGAGGTTGCTAAATAATCTAACACTTCCACAACACAGTCCTCAGCACCAAAGTTGTAGGTTTTGGACAATAAAACCCTCTGACTTTTTGTCACTATTTGCCTATTGGATCAGCTTTTTCTTCAGGCTTTGACTTGCAAAGATGGCTTACAGGTTAGGAGTATGTTGCCGCTGGCTGATTTAGCATGCTCATGACAGCACTTAGGGTTAGGGTTAGTTTTAGTTAGTTAGGTTAGTTTTTTTCATGTTTTCATTTGGGTTAAAATTTATTTGAAACACAAAAACAGCGCTTGTGTGGTCAGGATCTTTTTTGTGGGCCAAAAAAAACATGGACTAGATTTGATGTAAAGGGCCAGGTAATGCATAATTTCACTGCCAGGTCCCCATAAAGATGGGAGTACAAGGAGATATGTGTGTTTGTGTGTCTACATAGTCCCCTGACAAATTTGACACTTGTCACAGTACACCACACACCTGCACAAACACACACACACACACACATCACATCAGATCAATCCGGTACACTCTCTGGTGATGGCAGGAAGAGTGCACATCGACTCCACACACACACAGATACTATACAGAGACGGAATCAAATACACTGTGACTGATAGCTGTGTGACACCCACCACTGTGCTTCATTTTCAGGTCCAGTGAGAGCAGCGTTTGTCAGAGGTGATTTGGGAGAGAAAAGACAGAATATGGTATTGAATGTGGGAGAAAAAAAAGGTATTGATTGCGGACTCAGAGAGGAGAGGATTTGTCACTGCACAGCACTTTTGAGTTGAGCACCAGAACGACCGCTAATGACAAAGAGCAGGGAGGCAGCAAATTTTATCAGTGCTGAGTGCATTTTTCATGAGTGCCTTAATAGAACAGTAAATCCAATGATTATCCTCTGGCAAATGAGTCATTTATAAAGACGAGGGAATGTAAGAAAATCGGTCAGAAGATTTAAGAGCAAAATAAAGAAAAATTGGCAAATAAATAGCAGCAAAGAAACAATCAAAACTTTAAAATGATAATGACTGATATGTCTGTGTAGCTCTTTCCTAATACACTACTCAGAGCTGCCAGTCATGCATATTGGCTTTATGATAATGCAGTGCAGGTGGCAAATCAATAAAGTCAACAAGAAAAAAACACTCATACTGTGCCTAATGTGTATGTCAGGCACAATGAACTTTGATAGACCACTCACACCTGCAATATGCAAAGATGCAAAAAAGCTATAAAAAAAAATGTCTTTTTATTCATTTTTTATCTCCCTACCTAGAAAAAATAGAACAAAACAAACTGTCCCTGGATCTGTGTCAGTGGCTCAGCAGAAGCTGCACAAACACGCAGATGTACAGGCAAATATTTCCAAAATATCAGCTTTTTAGGAACTAAAACACACATCTGAGCATGAAGTGAACCGACAGGAGTTGAAGGTCTTTGTTACATTTGTGGGCAAATCAGATTACAACACATAGTTTTATAAGAGTCTGTGCGTGGAGGCGATATCAAATAAAGCCTGGTCTCATAAACTCGCATTTTCTCATACAAGAGTCATTTTGCTTTACATCAAAATGGCTTTAACCTTGTAACGAACCTTACTTGTAATGTTGTGAGCTTCAATGAGCCCTCTGATGTTCAAGCATCCTAAGATAACCCAGTATTACCATTAAATACAATTAACTCAGTCACAACATACACAAACACGAGCATAATACTCTATTTATGATAAGTGGACAGTTTTCACCGCAGGGAGTCCAGACCACACTGCGGTCTCGTCCTTTCATGCCACGCATTTCCAGAATGCTTATTATTTCCTGAGGCACTCCTGCCGATAAAAGGGTTTTTATTTTTCATCTTAGGTGGAAGTGTACATGTGTGTGATCTTGAAGTCACACGAATATACACACTGAGGTACTCGTGTTTAACTGAACCAAAACATGTGCTCACGTGCACACAAAACCTCCCTGCAGCAAACAATCACAGAAGTCAGGCTTCTGGGATTTAGGAAGAGAGAGCAAAAAAGAGTGACTGTGAAGGGAAAAGGCATTAAAGGGAGAAAATCACATCACTATGTCCTTGCTTCGGTCACCTTCAGATCCTCGTAGCATTAGAGTTGGAGAGAAATAGAGAGAGAAAAAAAAACTGAGGAGGAAAGACATTTATCACAGTCAGACAGGTGTAGCTGAGGCAGAGGTTGAATGACTTGAACTACCAGAGAGATTACAGCTACAGTAGAGCAGACTTAAAAGTGTTTTGCTCTGGGAATTACTGTGTTTTTAGCTTACTGTTTGCCCCTCAAAGTGCAGCCACACCAGGAGGAGGAGCTGATGCGAAAAACATGCATGCAAACACACGTGGATTTGTGCATCCTGGCTTGCACGTCACACAGTGCGGTCACTCTACGCACACACTCTGAGGCTGCACAAAGCCACAAAGAATAACCATGATGCTGCATTCAGCTGAAGGCAAAACAGGACTCATCCTTTTACGGAGCAGTCATTTCTCGAGGCATTCAGCTGCAGAGGCAAACTGCCTCATTCATGAAAGCATAAACGCCTGTCAGCTTATGGTGCGAGTCATCCATGATGAGCAGTCAGGGTTGGAAAAAATAGGTGCTGATAACCAAGCAGTATATTTGTACCTGTTTTTTATATAAAAATTCAAAATAAAATAACATGAGAGAAGCTGAAAGAAAAAATGATTTGATAGGTTTTAATGTATCACACAGTTTTCAAGCAGTCTGGGTTTGGAGTCTGTGTTGACTTGGCCTTGACTGCAGCTCTGGATCCAGCTGTCCCTGGCCAGCCATCTTTTCAATAGCTCAGTTTAATGAAGTAACAAACCCCGGAGACAGTGATGACAAGGGCTGACACAGTCCTGACACTCCATCCATTCCCTTTCATAGGTAACCTGACATTGACTCATAGGTCACAGAGTAGCATATGGCCTCAAAGAGGAGGCAGACTGCTGCTTGTGCTTAGGTGTCCCCATGAGTGTATGTAGGTGTGAAAGATTTACAGCATGTGGATTAGAGTTAGCAGCAGGTAAACCACAAAAAAGGTAATACTTGCACAAAACTATAAACTGAAAAGATCCAATAAACACACATTCAAACAGGATCAAACAGCACAACGCTGGCTGATATGTTGTGTTTTTGCCAGTCAAATAAATGTATGTTTTTTCAGAGGGTTAAAAATGCTATGAAATGTCATTGTATATAACATAATGCAATTAAAAACTACAATGTAACACATTACAATACATTTGTTATACTTGTAATGTATTTTAATTGATACAATAAAAACCCCTTACCTACTTTATTAAAATATCTTGAATTAAAAGTCAGCTAAGTCTTTTATGAAGTAATAATTCCTGGTTAAAGCGGTAATGGGATGTCATTTGTTTCTCTGACAATTCATTATAATATTACATTTTGTCTTATTGCATTGAAAGTAAATATTAATACATTTTGACAGTTATTACATTAATCAACAGTAAGCAGCAAAATTGCACAATCTACCCTTTACCCGAATGACAACTATGCTAAGTTCCCTGCACATTCACACGCTCCATCCACACTGATATGGCTTGTCTCTTGAACACTCAGCTGAGATCCAGCACCGGCAGATCAGAGACTTGGCAGGCAGTCTGCTCTAGTCTGCATGCAAGGGCACGCTGTGTGTTTACTTCACCATCAGCAAGTGTCAACCTTCACAACCCTAAATCTCAGCTGAACAGACAGCCTCGATGGCAGCCATTTATCTCCCCATCTGATTGCCGTCAGCTGCCTCCCGCTGCCAAGAAATGGGCATGCCTTAGAACTGATTATGAACTATAATGTAAACATCTTTTTAAAAGAGCAGAGGTGAGTTTATACAGTGTGGTGCTGCTGCTTAGATTGCAGTAGATTGCAGTTCACAAATATATATTTTAATTTTTGAAAAATAAATAAATAAATAAACAGAAATAATAATATGACTAAATTAATATTTTTCAAGATTGTTTTACTTCCCAGCCCAATCGCCAGTTATAATAATTCACTAGTGAAAAAGGCCATGCTTTGATAAGTTCAATTCTTTTCGACATTCTGCTCCTT
>JAPZDY010000013.1:11696621-11710275 GCA_029783645.1 Ctenochaetus hawaiiensis | reverse complement strand
GCTCCTTAGTGGTAAAAAACAACTTAATGTTGCTTTAATAACATAATAAACATAATAATTTTAGAAGTAAATCTAAAATTTAGAAGCTACACAAGAAGGTGGCTAAGTGAAAACACAAAATACCACATTAAAAGCTAAATGTCAGGCAACAACAACTGGAGAAAAACAATCATACACACAAAAGGCCGCTAGTAATTTCAAATACTGTGTATTGATCCTTGAGTCTAATAATTCAGCCGCGTCTGAAGATGACCTTCAAAGTGACAACAGAGCTTTCTGCCTTTCATTCTGACCCAGCCTCTGAGAGGGAGTTTGAAGAAGACAACACAGCTTTAAGACAGACAGTAACTAGCAGTAGAAATCCAGAAATTACTTCATTAAAAACTATAACTTCATTAAAAACCGCTGTGTGTTCCAGCTAAATTATTCCTGAGAGGAATGAGGGGACATATCCTGATCCATAGAAAGTTCCACAACTCTCTCTTTCTTTGCACATATTTTTCATTATAATATGTGCAGCTTACCCAACAGCATTTTGATCTCTAGTAGTTGGTAAATGAAAAACCTATACCATAAGTGCACACATTAAAAAGGGATTCATATAAAAATAAATAAAAAACAAAACACTCTTTTTCTGTTGCCTCTATAACATATCTTGTTTTCCATGGAACATAACAATCATTTATTCAAACTACAGATGCTGCTTCACATTAGGAGCTAACATGGAGTTAACAAGTGACCCGTGTGTGAACTTATGAGCGGTTTCTATTATGTAGCAACAAATAATTCTCTATTAAAAGCCACATGATGCCAGTGTTGATTGAGAGAGAGTAAGAACTTGGTTCCTCACACTCCCCCACACATGTACATGACAAATTATTCCCTCAGGTGTCATGTAGATGTTAATGAGGATTAACCTGGCTGGCATAGACACAGAGAGAAATATGCCTCCGTCAAGGAAGTTTAAGAGATACAGTTTACAAATCAGCCTTTGATTTATCTTGACAGAAACTGCCTCAGACATGAGCACGTCTGATAATAAATGGCTAAAGGAATAGACTGTTACTATTAGCTTAGTGGCTGCCTCGAGTTACATAAGTTTCATACCATTTTCATGTCTGTCAGTTAAGTAAGAGGTGTGATCTATAAATTTCAAGAATAATAAGTGCTGCACTGGTGTAAGCATTAACTTTCAAGAGTAGGTATTCCAAGTTACATCTGATCACCATCAGAACCTGAGTTACACACATTTTTGTGACCACAGCTACATTTGTATTTGTGATTTTCTGACTTTGGAGTAAAGAAAGTCTACATGTCGTAGTCTACATGCGTAGGATGACGTAATCCCCCATTGTCAGATTGTCAATGCCAAGTGCTACTGTGAAGAAGTTCTGAAGCATTAGAGGGAAAACATTTGGTGCAAACAACCTGAAATGTGGCACAATTGCAATTGGGTTCTCGAACAAGAGGCCTGCGGTATGTTGAAAATATTCACCAACACAGTCATTGCAGATGGTGCTTGACACACCTAGCAAAACAGGACTTCCAGGGAGTATTCTAAGCTTAGAAGGAGTGCTCAAAGTAGTGTATTACTGCACAAGCAGACTGCTTTGAAAAAGATGGCAGTGAAATTTAAATTAGGTGATGATTTTGCATTTTAAGGGTTTCTCAGGACTTTCTGATAACACCTCTTCTAGTGTTACAGCTGGGAACCAGGAGGCAGTTATCCTTGTTTAGCATGCCAAGCCTATGCAAACTTTTACCAAAGAAAACTGCACTTACTATGGTGTAATAGAGTAGTACCAAAGTACATCAGATATAACCATGATTCATAACCCAGTACCTTAGATGTCTCCTAACCACAACAGATGACACTGGCAGATATTACCAGGTTACCTTGGACAGGCGATGACCATGGTATGATAGTTTGCAGCATCAAGCATTTTACCACAAAGTAAGTTGTTCTACTTTGAATACTCTGTGCTTCACTTTATAATACAGACAGCTAACTGGGCTCTGTCCAAAGTGTTGTCCGATGGGATTTTTAATGAGCTTTAGAGGTAATGGCAGCTACATTTTTTAATTTCAAACAGAGCCGTTACCCTCTCCTGCTTCCGGTCTTTATAAGCTAAGCCAATTGCCTCCTAGCTCCAACTTTATAATTAACAGACAGACATAAGTGGTGTCACTCTACTCATCAAACTCTTGGTAAGAAAGGAAAGGAGTATATTTCCTTAAACATGTCAAACTACTCCTTTAACTGTGGTTTGAGCACACAGTACAGAGATGGAGGGATGGAATCTCTTGTGTTCTTATTCCTCAGTGTGATGACAGGTGATGTGAGGACAACACTGCTGCCTCTAGTCACAGACACACTGCAGACATGGGGATGATGGACACCGATGACAGGGGACAATCAACAGGAGACAGTGAGACACCATGAGATGGATTGAAAGTGAGATGAAAGAAAGTAGACAGAGAAAGAGGGAGAGGATGATAGTCAGGGTAAACAGAGGGGGAGGAACTGTGGATTGGAGCAAACAAACAGGGATTTCCAGATGAAAGTGGGTAGAGAGCAGAGACAAAAACGGATTAACATTTGGAAAGACTGTATTTGTGTGTGTCCGTGTGTGCGCAACACACACAGATGAGTCATAGCTGGACTCATGGTGATTGCTACCAGTCAGCATAACCCAACAATTCTGAATCAAGATTTCTAAACAGGGACTAATTTTGTGATATTTTTACCTACATTCAGACATATCCATAAACACATCGCCATTTGTCATTAACAGAACAGCACACATGCATCATTATGCACAAATCTGTCTGTGTTTTTTGTGCATTAACAGCCATGTGTACATAGCCGGGATGACATACAGAGATGAGCATCCATGCACTGCGGCTTAGAGCTGAACAAATCCTTATCTAAACATTAATCCCTATATTAAGACAGCCTAAGCTGCAGTGTAATGATACCTTGCTGGTTAGTGCATGTTAGGTATAATTTCAGGTTGACAAAAAGACAAAAGTTTCTATTTTAAAAAAGCAATTTCTACACGAGACCTTGGCGAAACTCAGTAATATTCTCAGGATGATATGTCCTGTCTTTGAGATAATCATGGTCATAAATTTGGTGCATGTGACGCAGAGCAGGGAGTTTTCATTTGGACGGGTAATGCAATAATGAAAAAGTGGTTCATCATGTCACTGTGGTGATGCCTTCATACGTGTCAGCCATGCTGATGAATCTTAATCCTAAAGCTCCTGACGAATGAAAACTAAGCCAATGCCATTAGCAGGTGCCTGTGTCGTTATGGCAACAGGAAATGACTGACAAGGTTGCAAAAGTGAGAGTCAGAGATGAAGTGAGGGTAATTAAGGAGTGTGCTCTTCAATCTCCACACACACACACTGACTTGGATGTTCTCCCTGCTCCTCTGTTTTTGCCCAAATGTATTTGGGTTTTTCCCTCATTTCCAATCTTCTCGCTCTCAATATTACTTTCAATTTGTCTCCTTTTTTTCCACACACACTGTTCTCCACACACACACACACACACACACACACTTTGTAGGCCTGAAACTCCACACAGTGGTGGGCTGTATTACACTATGAATCACTGCTGCTTCCTGCTGCTACTGTAGCAACACTTGTGTCCCACACAGTTCGATTCACACACAGCTACAGGCCTAATAGCCCCCGTAACCCTCTCTATGGTCACCTCCAAGCCCTCACACACCTCACACCCCTACACCAAACTGTGAGATCCAAATGTATGCTGTCTTCTCACCAAGCCAACATGGACAGAGCAAAGTGCAAATAGTTGTCTTTTTTGAATGATGAGGGAAAAATACAAGGAACTTTTTAGTATTTTTAGAAGTACACTTACTCACTTTCATGCCAAAAGTGAAATGAGAAGATCAATTGTAAGTCAGCGTGCAAAATAAGAAGTCTCAGCCAGCAGCTAGATAGCTAAGCTTAGCATAAAGACTTCAATTATGGGGCAATAGTTGGCTTGGTCCAAAGGTAATAAACTTCTTAGCAACAACTGTTAAACTCAATAGTTACCACATTATATAAAAAATTAAAGGGGTACTTGACTCGAAGAATGACTCGCAAAAAAACAAGAGAACACACTACAAGAAACTTAAAAAAAAGAGACTGTTAAACAGAGTTGGAAGCTGATGGGGCTAACCTGAGAAAAATGGGTGCTTTCTCCACACACAGACATACCCTGTCCAGATAGCGAAGGAAGCACATATAGAGGGTGTGAAAAACAGTGTGCTAGAATAAAAAAAAATCAATAAAAGGCTTTGTTTAAGAAATATATTTTGAGAAGTTATTTAAAAGATGTCACAGAGTCTGCAAGCCTCAGATCCTCTAGTAGGGAGTTTCACAGCTGATAACCTTTGGACTAAACTTGAACTCCTGACTAAGAATCTAAGGTTGGGCCCTGGCTTATGAAAGAGCAGCAGTTCAGCAGTGTCGCTGGGAGGTACAACATGAAGTGCTTCATTTTAAAATCAATTCTAAATCTGACTGGAAACCACTGAAGAGAAGAAAGAATAGGGCTGATGTAATCAAACCTTATGAAATTTGCTGAAAGCTGAGCAGCTGCATTTTGTTCTAGCTAAAGGCATGAGAAAACTGTATGGCTCAACTCTGGGTACAATGAATGAATGCCGTAAAATAAAGGCATGGGTGACCTTCTCAAGATCAGGCGAAGACAGAAAAAGATCTGACCTTTGAAATGCTCAGCAACTGATACAAACATGATTGACCGACATTTGTAATTTGTTTTTTGATTGAAAGGTCACTGTCAAATATCACCCCAGGGTTTCTGGCTGCAGGTCTGATATAAAAAGATAGGGATCCAATATTTCCTGTAAAATAAGAACAGAATCAGTGAGACTGAAGAGAATGATTTCACAGTTATTCACGTATAATCAGAGAAGGTTCTGTGAACCCTAAGCTTATATTTCTAAAAGACAGGATGAAAATGATTATAGTTACCTTCGGAAATGTTTTTCTCATAAAACTGTGCATCATCTGCATAAAAACAGTTTTGGTCATGTAAAACTTCTCTGAAGGAAATGCCATTTCACTCTTTTTGCAAATGTGTTGGCAATATAATGGGGATATAAGGATGATTTCTCTAAAGAACTGAGCAACTGCAGCTACCAGTGAGTAAAACACAACAAGAATCTGCAGTCAGCCTAAACTGAATTTATAAAACATGACTGTTTTAAGGAAATAAGATTTCTGAGGACAACATAGAGCTCAATTGGTGCTTGCAGAGATAAAGACAGAGAGGGGTGAAGAGGAGGGGCAGAGACTGTGGACAAATGTCGGGGAGTCAGGAGTCAATTAGAGTGGAAGGACAACTTCATTATATATTTTATCAGCACACACACAAGGCAAGCCGTCCATTTTTATTGATACCAGAGTGTTTAACAGTCAATGCAACAGTTTGCATCGTGTCTACACCTGCACTGTGTTTGCTTTCTCATGCTTGAGAGTGTTTGTTTGTCCTTGACTGTTCTGTAAATCACTTAAATGTTCTGTAAGCCACTTTTCTTATTAAAATTACTCAATAAATATATCGAACTTAGGACTGCGGGTGTGGAGCACGTTAGGATAATAAAGTGTCGCTGATGCAAAGTGCAGCCATAAATTACACTGCAGCCAGGATTCTGAGTCACTATAGCAAGATTAGCTTCAGGTGGAGAATGTAAGTTTGCTCAGTGTTACCTTGGGAACTGGCTCTGTGAAATTACAACTTCAGTCTTCATGTCATGTAGGGACTGAAACAAGACCATGATTCATAATTTATTAAATAATGACTCTGCTGTTCAGACCTCGAGGCTCTCACACTGGAAATGATGCAACACACATTTTCACAGATTTTACATAATTTCCTTTTACAGTTCTGAATCAGAGTTTATTTACATGTCATTAAGTAATAACGGTATATAGCAATGTATTTTAGCAATATGGTTCATCTTGGCTTGGTTTTATACAATGCACTGTTTTGAAAGAATCCCTATAAATAAGATGAGGTAGCATTATTTCTGCATTAGTTTTCAAAGGTCTAAAAGCAAACAAGAGGTGAAAGAAATACACAACATGGAGAAGAAGTGTCTCTGCTGCATTGATCATTTTATTACTAACTGCCCAAACCAGCCTGCAATACTCACTCACTGTCTGACACCGGCTGAGAGGAGACAAAAAGGCAGTGTTTAAGGAAACGTCAAACCTTCCCTTTTGACCTGGTCTTTCCTGTAAAAGAATCTCTGGAGGAAACTGGCAATTTCACATCTCTTAAGTTCATCCAAGGCCGGTTTTGGACAAAATATTAAAAGCCTTCTCTTCCATTAAACTGTCTGCGTTGCTGGTCTTCACAAAAAATCCCATGCCTTATTGAGTAGAAGCTTTAAAATCAATTTCAGGCCTGAAAAGACTATACAGAAACTAGACACAGACTGTGGGCTTGTCCCAGAATGCCTCAGACTCCACTGATACCAGCATTAAAATGCCTTGAAATAAATACGACAGAAGTAAACTTTGCCTAACCCTCAAATTCAATGTTTTACTTGGAAACATTAATAGTTTTTGTAGGCAGCAGCACAAGTTAGAAGCTCAACACTGACATATTGTCACATTATGAAATTACTGTGCAGAACATATTAGGAAAAAAGTTTTCTATGAACACAACTGGCGAGCACAACACAACTTGAGCATTTATTTCTTGTGTTTATGGCCATCTGGGAAATTAAAGTGTGATATTCACACTTTTTTAAGCTCTGATTTTGGTCTCCACCAACTCCTCCTGGAAAATCTGCCTCTTTAGCTGTTAAAAGCTGCTTTATTTCCACCAGCTTACTACAAACTTAGCATCTCTGCAGTTTGCTTTTGAGAATCCAGGATATTGTGAGTTTACCATATTCAGTTTTTTTGCATTAAAGAAGCTGCCTGCCTCAGCTCAAGAAGTAAAATAGAATAAAAATAAAATGATGTCAAAGCAATGAGACTGAGCCGAGGCAGTACAGTTTAAGGTGGCTGTAAAATTTAAGCAATAACACGAACAATGCTGATATACCTCACAGAGCTGAGTGAAACTGCACATTTCAGTGTATTTCTCTATGGGTTTGTCATTATGAGTAACCCTTTTAAAATTTCTTCTTTAGTAATTATGAGTTTTTGTTAACAGAAATATATTGATGAGTGCAGTCTACAAGGTTTTAATCACTTCTAACTGATAACTAAATTTTAGCTAGAATCACAACATCTCTTTCTCTGCAAGTCAGAGTATGCCTCCCACATGCATCTGCTATTTATTTTTGTGGACATCATTTTTGTTTTCAGTCATTAATCATAAATTGTGTTTCATCTACATGGCCAGGCTTTCTGGAGCACCTTGTTTCTAAAAAAACAGCTAAATCTGCCATTAGTGATATCTGAACCACCCACAACAAGCTCAACAGACTATAGAGGTGAGATTCATCTATGTGTAAGGAAGGTCCTTTAATTATTTTGTTTGCACATTCACTGCCAGTTTGAGTGGTCCTGTTAATGAACAATTCACAGTTCCCGAATGTGCAAGGGTGACAGTGCAATGTTCACTTCCAAATCAGTCTAAACTGAACACGGTAGTCTGACTGGCGGGGAAAAAAAGCATGAAATAAAAGTGGATAATTTTCTCACAATTAGGGGCAAATTCAACAGCATGTAAGAGAAAATTAGGAGAACAGTTGATTTATTACCCTCATGTAATATTCATCAATGCAGTTGCTCTCAGTCGAAGTAAAAGTTCTTTTTGTAAAGTTGTACATTTATTCAGAGAGTAGAGAGAAAACAGAAGTGTTAAACAAAATGCCTGAAGTTATTAATATAAGTATTGAAAAAGACAGATACCATCCTTTTTTCGACTCAGTCAAGTGCCAGCATTAGCTGAAAAGGCTAATTTAGCAATGACTGGCCAACAGATGGCACTTGTACACCACCACACCAATTCCTATCATGCTAAACTTTATTGGAGAGGACTTAAAATTACAACATTCAACATTTCCACATTAATATGTGTAAGACTATTTCTAGGTTCTATATTTGTTGAGGTATTTACTTTTGTTAACTCCAGTGATTTCAGCAGTGTTGAATCCGGATAATTCAGAATTTTGTGTGTAATGGTGCGTATCTTTTCATTGCCCGTCGCTAACTTCTGGGGTAACATCAGTCAGAGAGTAAGAGAGGAGGAGAAACGTGATTAAACGTAACATGAATAAAAATTCTACACACTGATGGCTATTTGACAAAATCTTAAACAAATACCATGATTTACGCTACTTCACAGTGCCATCAAACCATCTTATTGTTTTGATGGAATCACTTTCAGTGTCAGATATTAATTCTTGTGCATTTAACGATGAAATAAATTGCAAAAAAACTTTTGGAAAGCACAAATATCTTTACCCATTAACTCTTAGTAGCTATTTGTTGTACTTGTGCAGTTATAGCCTATATTACTTATGTTGCCTCCTGGAAATAGAAACCATTTAAGTACACAGGCGCACACTTACCGGATGTGTTAAGTATACAGGTCTGAGGGTATACACGTATGAATCTTTCATTTTAAAGATAAGAGAAAAACAACAAGCTCCTTCAGCTGCATTAATGAAAATCATTCATCATGAAGTGAAGCATCACCCCCCATAAAAAAAGCAATGCATAAACTAACAGGCACCGCTGGGATCACTGTTCAGGTGTGCTCACATTACCTCTGTCCCATAAACAAACACCAGTGAGGGCGACATGGAGGCAGGAGATACGGAGCTGAACTGAGCCGCACTCCTGTACTGCTGCATTGCAGTGCAGTGACCCAGGCCTCACATGTCACACTGTCGCTAACAGCAGCACAGCCAATTTAACTCCACGCACCCACCGAGCACACTTCTAAATCAGTGTTTAATCACTAGAATGACAAGCTCAGCTAATTATTGCCCTCCTCCTCACCCACCTCCTCCTGGTCTCTTCCCTTGTCAACTCTTTCTGCGGTGCGCTGCCTGCTCCAGTACTCAGGCAATGACTGGCTATTTCGAGCTACGCTGTCGTCTGGAGCTATGTTATACGAGTGTCTTCTCTCGGCCTGCTAATTATTACGATCATCCAACCCCGCTCAGAAACACAACTCACTGCTTATTTGTGTTTGTGTGATTTAAAAACAGCCTGTCTGTGCCGGGGTGGCCTGCTGATGCAGATTTGATGTCTGCTTCAGTTTGTCTTTGCAAAGAAATGGAATTGAAATGCTTTAAAGTGTTAGCGTTACCCTTGTTACAGCATATCTAATTTAATGTTTCTAACAAAAAAATGAAGCTCTTCTCTTTTTTTGTACAAATCTGTCTGTTTTCTGCGTTCAGCAGGCATAAACACGCAAGCACAGACCCAATCTCAGATGATCAGAAACAGCATGCATCTGTGTGTGTTTGTGTGCATCTGTCTGTCCTCAAAATGCCTCCGGAAATGAAAGCAAGGAGGTATGATTAGTTCTCACATGGACAATATCCACCACACGCTCCTGTTCTGACTCCATAAACACTTTTATACAAGTGTAACAGAGCATTATAGAGAGAGAATATAATTTAAAGGGTGACAGTTAAGCTCAACCTCCCAATTAGATGCTTTTCAAGGCCACACTGAAGTCTTATAAGGACTTATAAAAACAAAAATCATCCATAATTTCTCAATAAAAATATTGATAGTATTACAGTTGCTTTTAGGATGATGGCACAATCACAAAATAACCTCAGACATAAATAAACATGAAGTTAATGAGGCCAAATTGAGAAAATCAGAGCAATGGAGGACATGTTAATGTGCAGTGACACCAGCCTCCAGAGGAGGGCACTAAAAGCAATAAAGAATCCATTAAGTACTTTCATTAATGGACTAATTGTAGGTACTATAAACTATAGATAGTTCTCTCATAGAGAAATGATAAACTGACTCTGGATTGCATCTCAGGCTGGAAACAAAAAGCCAAAGCAAAATGTAGATCACTGAGTCAACTAAAACTAAAACACCCTTTTTTTACTGCACTGAAAAGATAGTGAAATAAACGTTTGTCTTATTTAAAATTTGAAGTATTGCTATTAACTGCGAGTCTTGACAGTATTTTCTTTTTTCTAGCAGCAAAGAAGGACAAATTTTGACTGAATTTGGCCTGAATATGTTGAAGAAAAAAGTCAGATTTGAGGTTGTGGTCTAAAAGGAGACTGGCTCAAGTGTTGTGTGTCAATCACTCTGGTCTGAGGCCTGCGGTCAGCCGGTGGGACGAACAAAGTGCAGCCATGTGTAGACAGTCCAGCCCAGTCCTGACAACATGGACAACAGTGCTCCCTATGGGCCCAGAAGAGAAGGTCATTTACTGAGGCTGCACACAGATGAGAGGGTTTGGAGACTGGGAGTGCATTTTAATGGTTTACGGCTATTTTTTACTCAGTTACTGATCTTTAATAAAGAAAACTTCAAAGAGGAGGGAAAAATGTTGTATTGTTAGACATAAAAAGGCTGAGTCTGACTCCACAGTGCAGTTTGTAGGTATTTGGACATTACACCCTTTTGCTCATCAGCATGCCGGAATTCAAAAGAAACAATGGTTTTAAAGTGCTGACTCTTTGGGGTTGTTCTCATTTATATTGGGCGCTTTATATCTTTAGGAAGTATAGGCATACATATAAAACAGCTACCAATGCCTTTTTCATTGGATGTGGATATAAACACCCTTAAAATATAGCTGGAAGTCAGAACTTTACGCTCGGAGTCCTTCCTGAATCCAATGTGCTGGAATAAGAAACAAAACAAGTTGTCTGAATACTCACAGACAGCACAGTACACTCCAGTAGTACATGCTTTTTTCAGATGACAAACCCACAGAACATATTCTTCGCTACTTCTTTTTCACAATCCAGCTTGCGGCTGTGCCTGGCAACCCCATGAAGAGTGGTGGCAAAGCTCCATTAACATATTTGGGTAAGCGTCTCACAACCTGGCAACCGAGCAGCACAGCTGTGCAAAACCCTTCCATACAGAAGACACAGCCATAAAGCACAATCAGTATCCAATAGAGCTCAGGGAAGCGACAGGGTCAGTTTGACTCGTGTGCACGCTGCAAAACAGTCACACGATGAGAAACCCAGGTGGTTCTGCTGCATTACTAAACTCTCACATGGTAAAATTTCATTAGATTATCAAACCGTCTTCACCACTTTAGCTGAAAGGGGTTCATCCTGCTACAAATAGAGTGCAGGATGTAACCCAGGCTTGCTATATATTTAATGCAATTAAAGATGAATGTTGGGTTTCCCTAAATGACAAAGAGATGTCTGGATACGTATTCCACATGTCTCCACATGTCCTTGACTGCACCGCTGCTTTCCTTCACTTGACCACAACTGTAATTGCAGATGTGGAGCTGACAGCAGTCCAGCGCTGAGCCCAAATGTGCACAAGCAGATGAGCAGCGTTCCCCTGGCTCCATACACCTACACTGATTTACTGTACAAGCCCAAAAATTAAGTGTTTACGATGGCTGAATATTACAAGGGCTGTGATAAACTACAGAGAGGTGAGAGCGGGGATATTGGAGTGCCTTCAATTGAGATTGCTGGGCCAGTAAAAAATGAAATATATGTCAGGGGAAGGTATTAGCAGCTCTGCCAAAACCACCATCATCAAAGAGAAAAATGGAAAGAGGAAGAAATAGAAAAAGAGAGAGAGAGAGCTGCTTAAAGAGAGGCAAGAGGAAAGAGGAAAAAAATACAGCGATCAGGCGACAAAACCAAGAGCGAGTGGCAGCGTACCCACTGCCATCCTTTTATGCAGCGTCAACACAAAAGAAGTCCAGCGACAGTCTAAGTTTTCTAATCAGCTGGCTTTGACTCAACTGGAGCCTTGTGGCGCTCCATCGCAGTGTGGAGCAATTTTCCTCTGACAGGAGTGGGTTTGAATTAGAGGACTTTGTTTCAGCGGTGCATGGCTGCTTGTTATTGTGAGGTTTCGACCTCATCTCACTGCCTCCAAAAAAGAAAAAAAAAATGAAGAAAAAAAAGAGATGTTGTTTGGAAGGAAAAGACACGTCGGAGTGAATTTTGACACCACAGAATGATGACAGATGCTTTGTCTTTCAGCTGAGTTTCAGCCACTGAGGACACTATAAAGTTGCAGTCTGAAAATACAATCTCAATCAATTATCCTGCAGAAGGTGTGTCTTCCCTAGATGCATCAATCACCAGCAGTATGCCGAGAAGGATACAACGGCTGCAGCTATATGTTATGCATTATGCTTGACGAAAAGACCTTCAGTCTGTGCACTTCATCATACAGCCAGAGACTAAATCTGCATTATACATCTTCATTTTGAGACTGTACAGGAGATAAATTCGTGTGTATCTCTCTGATGTGAAGCATCACTTATGTGCAAACACATTTAGAGCGTAAAGCATAAATTTGTTGAGAAACTCCTCCTGTCTTTCACACAAACAAACAGCAGCAGCTGCAGCAAAACCAGCAGCAGCCTCAGCTAATGGGGCAGAGCTCGCAGCATCTGCATTTCCCGTGTCCCATCAAGGACAGACGAAAAAAAAACATCCTCGAACAGTTTGTCTTCCATCCTCTCTCAGGTTCTGACCCCCCGTTTATGTTTCTACTTCTCATCCTTCCAACCCCCCAATCCTTGCAGTCTCTACATTCCCCTCATCAAATCTCATATCACAGTCAGACTTCAAGTTTTATCTCCTGTCCTCCAGCAACAGAACTGCTGCCAGGTGCAAGTGCATTTATTAGACACTGAGGCAAAGTTACAAACGTGAGACAATGACGACAGGATTTAATAGTGTAAAAAAGTTTGATTAGATTCAGCAGGTAGAGTTTTCCTGAGATCTAAAAGCAGGGGGAAAAGTATTAAACAATCTCAGGTTAAACTGTGCAGAAATCCCTAAAATAGTTACCTCGCAGCTGACAGGAGCTGATTGATTTCTGTTCCCAACTAAAAGAGCACTCCTGATTTTGTGGGTCTATACAAGTTCTGCAAAAGAGACAGATTTAAAAAAAGAGGTTGAACTGAATCCTGCACAGCTCGAGATATTAATGTCACAGAAACAATCTATATTCTGAATCCCTGAGGTCTTACAAATGCACTGAAACAATTTCCTGAGCAAACTTTGCTCATTTTTAAGCTTGCACCTCTTCTTCACCAACTTTGCAAGCATAGTGCTGCATTTCTTGATATGTTACTGCCACCTGTAGCCTATAAAGTGTAGCTGTTTTCCCTTTTTGTTTTCATGCATGTGCATCACACATGCATACACGTACACATGCATGAAACAAAATGAAAAACAGTCACCCAGTAAAGATAGCACTGCTATATATCACTACTAAGGCCCTCTAGGAACTGTAACACAGTGGTTACCTTATCAGGTAGCCCAAACATGCACAGGTCCACAGCCCAGTTTACCCAACAGCACATATTACTCAGAATGTTGTATTATTAATTTATTAGCTTCAAGTGGCTTGGTCAGTTAGCTTGGTTTGTTAGAGAAACATATATAATACATCTCAAATCATCAGTGACAATACAACTGAAACAGTGCATGAAGAT
>JAPZDY010000013.1:11673915-11696521 GCA_029783645.1 Ctenochaetus hawaiiensis | reverse complement strand
CCACAGCCCAGTTTACCCAACAGCACATATTACTCAGAATGTTGTATTATTAATTTATTAGCTTCAAGTGGCTTGGTTTGTTAGAGAAACATATATAATACATCTCAAATCATCAGTGACAATACAACTGAAACAGTGCATGAAGATAATGCTTCAACAAGAGCAGTTCAGCAGTAGATAAACGATGTCTCTCTGTATTAACTGGGTTTAAAAATGTCAATTAAACTGCTGTGGAACTAAAATCATGATGGTTGCTAGCAAGTAAATGTTCAGTTGATTGGTGACTAGTAAATTTACTTTTATAAGAAGAGACTGATGTGTCCATTTAAGATTAATTACTGTATGTAGGTAAATGATCTACATCATTCTTTGTAAGATGAAAAAAATAATCTGATTGCCTGCCTTTAGTCTTTTCTATAAATGCCAGATAAAATGATCACTAAGGTGTTTTGTTTGCATCATAGCAAATCTGGTCTAAGGATTCATATTTGCAAGGACTTAATTCCGACAATTCACAGTTGGTAAAGGTTTGAAAAACGAGGAGCTTTGTCGAGTGTTTGACTTGCTGGTTTACTGGAAAAGCAGCAGTTTTATCAGAACACGCAACTCCTGCAGTCATTAAACAGAGGAGGGCGAGCCAACCACAGCGGCAGCTGTGACTCATAATCTCCAGAAACCAGTCAGTCAGCGATGGTTCCCCAGGGAGACACACAGTACTTGAAAAACGACCACCGTTGGTCGACAGGCAATGATGAAACAATAGAGAGAGCTGTTTGATTTGACTCAAGCGTGGTGAGTGAGTGCAGAAAGATGACAGATATTTAAATAAACAAAATGTTATTGCAATCATGGTTTTAAACATAAATCTGAAAATGGGAAACACCTAAGACTTTCCTTTTGAAAAAAAAATCAAAACTACATCCAAATAAATACATTTTAAAAAAGAGATAATGTATGCCAGATCTCTTAACTTGCATTATACCAAAGGGATGACAGCTCCTCTCAAGACAGAAAAGTTTACTGTGGGTGATGCAAATTCTTTGAATGATTTAACTGCTATTATTTGGAATACAAATCCTCATGCATGTCTGACCAAATGATGTCTAACTTTTTTTGCTGTGCAGTGCTGCTGGTTTTCTGCATGTCATTAAATGCTCCAAGTAAGACTGTTTATGCTACAAAAATCTGTAAATTGTCATTTTAGATTTAGATTTATGTTCATTTGAGATTTAATTTCTTGAAGATTTGAGGGATTTTTACTTTGATTAGAAGTCAAGAGAGGAGTTAGTGAAGTTTCTAACAATAACACGTCACTTCAGACATCTTTAATTTATATAAACTGGAGGCAGCAAATTCTCCAGTACACATGCCCTTCTCTGTATTTACTCTGATTGTGGTCAAAGGTCATGAGAAGTTTGGGGAGACTTGTTTAGTTTTAACTGGGATTGTTTCTGCCGGACTCAAAGAAAAGCTACGTTACCGTACAATCCTATGAACCTGAACACACACAAACACACAAACACATGTCTCTTTGAGGAGTCAACAAATACCAAGAGACTCATTAGGTTTTCTGAAATCTGTCAAAATACTAAACATCACACTATGAGAAGCCGCAGTTTGATGAGTGCAAGGAATTGTGGGAAAGGTGAAAAAAGAGACAGCCAGCTGTTCAGTTGGCAGGAACGCTTAAAAGGGAGTGATGCAATTAAACAGTTTCTGTTGCATTTGCTTTAAAGGTGGATCATTATTTTGTAGTCAATGTACAAATGTGATCTAAACAAATAATCATCAACATCAGCGGCACCATTTTAACAACAAACTTTAATTAAAAGCAGTTTTCGTATTGAATGTATTACAAGGATCAAAGAAGAATAGTAAAACATGCAAGGAGCCAAAATAAGCACAAGCAAAAGCAAAGAGAAATAACAAGATGCATTTAATTAAATTTTTCAGAAGAGAGAAGTTCATAAAAAGACACAACGTCAGCATTTAAAGTGGGCTGGAACAAAATCCATAACGGTACATTAAAGCAGGAATACGTCATAAAACTTTTTAATAATGTGACTTAAGTTTAGTCCATAATCCTTGTGAGCGTGAAAACAGCAGAGAATGAAGTGGTTTGCTTTGATTGGGAGCGTTTTTGTAACTCTTTAGTGTGAGAGTTTTAAAGAAACAGTTCAGCCAAAAATGAAAGTTCAGTTGAAAGTCGGGTGAAGCGTCTTAGTCCACAAAACATTTATGGAGCAAACACTCTTAAAACAAACAACTGGAGAAGTTGGGGTCTTGTTCAAAAGTGTAAGTGTAAAAAGAATACTGAAAAAAAGTCTTTAGATCTGTGCAGCTCATCAAGCATAACTCAAGTCTAAAGAAGACCACAGATCCAAAACTGATTTGAAAATATGTTATTTAGACCTTTTTTTAAGCCTTAAGCTAGCCACTAAGCTAAAACACTTAGCACACACCCTGTTTGAAGTGGTGCACACTGTTTTGCCATGAAGCTCCAGAAATATTTTGTGCCGTATAAACCATCGGCATGAAGTTCAGTGCGTAATGACTGCATTTTCATTTTTGAGTGAACTGTTCCTTAATGCAAAGGAGAGCCACTGTATCCTCAAGCATAATGAGCATATAAGCTAAGATTCACCCCCACCTTTCAATACAGTGAGGTGAAGTTACAATACAGAAACTGTACACAAACGTACAAATAAATGATACACTTTATTATTTTAAGGGAGGAGTAACAGGGAGATTAAACAGATGGGGAAAGTTACAGGATGAGGGAGTGTTAAATACACAAAAGAGACACAAAGAAAAAGAGACAGAAATTGAACACAGTGTCAAAGTGTGTGTTGTTTTGACTCCTGTAAAACAGGAAGAGACCTGAGGGAGTTATTGATCAGGTTTTGCCTTTTTCCTCAAAGAGAGATAGTAAGATCCAATCATGAAGACACACGTACACACACACACACACACACACACACATGCACAGACACACAGACACACAGACACACAGACACACAGACACACACACTAAGGTTGAGGAAAAATTGAGAATCAATGGATGTCCGAAATAAACCAGACAGGTCTTTCACATGAGGCAAAACAACATGTCGCCCCACCCTCAGCCCCCATCTGTTGACGCCCTACAGCTCCCCCTGCTAACCAGCCAGCCTTCAACATCAGCTACACAGTCAATCAAGTAAGTTTATGTCTGATACACGTATCTGATCAGATCCATCTCATAAATTAGAGCTCCCAAGGTTTGGGGTCAGAGATGCTGGGGCGGAGGGAGATCCCGGTGTAATTGGTTGGATGGAGCGCAGACTGTAGGGAACGTTCAGCACTAACTTAATTTTACGTGTGTTTTGTGTGTCCCAGCGTGTGTGTGCAGGACGGATGACGTATTACTCGCACAAATGTTCCTGAAGACTCTCTGTGGCGCTCCGACATCAATGATGTAAACAGATTACCTCTGCTGCCAACAAGCCTCAGCTGATGTGTTGCTTAAACATTTTCTAGCTAATTGGTCGACAAAGGGAGGCACGCCGGTAAGCCCCGTTAGCATGGACACACAATGCCTCTTAATCTTTTAAAATCTGCAGCACATTCACAAGCAAGTGTTTCAAACGTAAAGCCAATTTGGCTGAAAAGGTCAAATTGTTTTTTCTCTGTCTGGATCCATATTAGTATACGTATATAGTTACAAAGTGGCAGCTAGAGATTATATGTATAGATTTACCAATAAATCCTGTAGAGCTGCAACCTATGATTTTAATTAATCACCTAGTCTGTGAAATATCTAAAAAAAAAAAGTTAAAAATGACAACAGTGATGTCCTCAAATTGCTTGTTTTCTCTGAAGAAATATTCAAAACATAAAGACTGTCAACTTGCAATGATAAAAAACAGCAAAGTCTCACATTGTTAAAGCTAAAGGCAGTAAATTATTTCTTGAAATACAACTAAATAGGCCCATTTATTATTATTTTTTTCTGGTGACTAATTGACCGTTCAGCTCAGAAACCCTGTATTTGAATGAGCAACACCCAAAACATTTCTATTACTATGAAGGGATATTTAAAATTTGAAATATAGGCAGTAATGTTGACATTTTTTACTCTATCTTCAAAGAATGAAAAGGTTAAAAGGATTTTATAAAATTAATTCTCTGATGAAAAATCTAAAAACACATGACACAGCTTCGTCTAAAGTCACTGCTCTGTCCTCACTACAGCGTTACTGTTCAGTGTCAGACTGACACAGGCAGCAAACCCACCACAGAGGAAGAACTAGACAACTGGAACAGAGACAGAACATTGCCTGAATACAGAGAAGGTCTAAGAACACAACAGTTCACCAGTTACACTCTTAAAAAAAAGGGGGGGATTCATTTTCTGCAATGGGCCAGACTGCACCTTGTACCGTCTGTCTCCCTCTGTAATCCCACAGAGGATCCTTCACTTTCTCTCACTCTGAACTCCCACAAAGACACTTCCTCTCTGACACTGGGGGGGTTGACCAACTGTGTCTGAGCACTTGAACATCGTCTCTGCTGCCCAACGCCCCTGAACACAGCACAGACCCTCATAATTAACACCGCTGGCAGAAGTTCAATCACTTCAATATCACGCAGGCGATAAGGCCCGTGGGATGAATGACCAGCCTTTTGAAGGGTAAATGAGTCCCGTGTCTCTTGGTGTGGGTTTAATGAAGACTAGGACAGGGGCCAGAAAAGTGTGGCAATTATTCAGACAAAGAGAAGTCTCCCTGCTGTCTGGCCAAGCATCAGTCACTCTCTGGACACACAACATGGCTACAGTTAATGAGGATCCACAGAGGAAGGAAGAGGGAAACAGACAGGTGGGTTTAAGGGGACAGGACCACTGAATGGAACCTGGAGGGGAGGGAACAGATGTTGAGACTGATGAAAAAAATCACAAAGGGAAAGCTTGAGGAGACAGGGGGTGAGATAACACCATCTTCCTGCTGCAACCAACTATTTTCCTCCGACTCAAAACAGCACTTGACATCTGGGCTAGCTGCAGAAGAAATCACTACAGACCTGGACAAATATAAAAGTAACAGCTCAGGTGATTGCTCTAAGTCTACCTTAGTCTTTCTGCAGATATCTCCCCAGTTTTTATGAATGTGTATGCGGTTATCTGCAGGAAGACAAGGCTGAGCGGTGATCCATTCACCTCCATTTGACCCCTAGTGAGCAAAAGCTTAAATGCAAGATAGAGACACTCACGTGTGCAGATATACACATTCATGCTGGCAAGGTTATGGAGGGGAAACCTATCTACTCAGTCAGCTGGAAAAGCAGCGTATGAACTAGGAAGGGGACTGTGCCACAAGTAGCCGGGGTAGATTATTTTTCACTATCTCATCAGCTGATCCAGTGGGCTCAGCAGCTCCAGAGGACGGCAGTGCGGTGCAGCTGCTGATTTGTCACACTCCGGGGAAATCAGAATCTTTCTCCATCAGATGTCGTAAACCGCCGTCTGTTAAGGGACACTTTGCTCAAGAGAGCGGGCTAATGCACAGGCACAGTGCAGAGTAATGTCCTCGGAGATGGACACTTTTCTTCTCAGGAATTTAAAGCAGCAAAGTCTTCCTTTAAAGCTTAAGCACTGCAGTCCTGCTTGATCGCATCGTCCACATGAACATGTGGAGAAGCAGGCCCGGTGCAGTTGTACAGACTCTTGCTCGAGATTGTAAACAAGCAGCTAATAAACAAGAACGCTATCCAAAGTAATTAGATTTGACTTGACTTATATGAATATGTTATGCAGTCTCGTTTGTGTTCAGATGTAATATGTATTTGATTATGTTCCCTATAAAGTGGAAATTCAATTTGCAACAGCATCCACAAACAAGCTACAGTACTGAAATAAATATTTAATCAGGCATATCAGCCCAACACTCCTCAGGCTTACAGTATGTTTAATACAGCATAAATACGTTTTTAAATAAGAACTTATACATGATACATAAAAATATTATAAAACTTGACCAGTCTAATTTTTTAGATGCAAAATTTTTCACTCTCTCTGTTGGGACTGCATTATGTTAATTCAAAAAGCTGCTGCATCTTTGATAAATGAGCCTCAGTGTGGGTGTGTGTGTGTGTGGGTGTGTGTGTGTGTGTGTGTCAGAGAGACAGTGTGGGTGTGTGTGTCTGTGTGTGGGTGTGTGTGTGTGTGTGTGTCAGAGAGAGACAGTATGCGTGAGCATGTCCATGTATAATTGCCTTGGTCAGAGGGGCTATATTTCTGTCTGCTAATTAAGTTTAATTATATTAAATATCATCTACTAAGGGCCATATTAAAAACTAATTAGAAATCACAGAGTCTGTGGCAGCTGCACAGATCACCTCAACAGCCCTGAACACATGAAATCAGTTGGAAACACAACTGAGTTGATCAGGAGTCAGCAAGGAGACTCACTCTGTTTTCATTTGCTTTCAAACCCTACATGCAAAAGAGTAAAGGGAGTACAGAGGGGGGGTTGTCTTTAAAAAAAGCCTGTGTCATTTCAATATTTTATTGAAAATATGACAAAACTTGAAATAAACATCTCTTATTGCAGGTTATGTACACTTTGATTTATCAGTGTGTCAAGCTTCTTGTGCACCCGAACACTCCGTCCTGTCCCATAAGAGAGGATGACCTGATAAAACAGCCGAGTCCCCAGAATAAAATGCTGGCAATACAAATAAAAACAATATTAATGTCTCTACAAAATGTATCAAAGTGGCATAGTTCAGATCAAATTTAGGCCTGTATGTGCTTACTTTTTCATTAAGAGGTTAGGAGAGGATGATGGTTGTGTGACAGCTACACAACAAGGTTGCCAAGATTTTTAAATTGACAAAACCCAGTATTTTTAACAAAACATGGGCTGTAACAAATGAAAAAAGAAAAAAGGAGCATCTTAAAGTCATATTAGCTCCTGCGAAGTACTATTTCTTGTATCAAGAGCTCTGCCCTCTTATTACTTTATAGGCCTGTAAAGAAGTTGAAAGGTTTACTTTCAAGCCAAAATATGATGCATTTCTGACCCTTATCAAGTAATATAATTTTGTGTCCAGACCTTAAACACAGTGTTGTCAAAACAGTCATACAGCAGCTCTGATAAACTTTTTAAAATCTGATAATCACAGTGATGTACTCAGTCATCAGAAAATGATGAGTGAAAAAACAGAGGGTCTTAACAGAAAACACTATATGCATGATTTTTTTTCTTGTTTTTGAAACAGCAGACTAACACACATGAAACAGAAAGACTGAAAAATATATTAAATTAAACCTGCGGTTGTAAACAGTTAAAGCCCATCATCAGTCAATCATAATGTTACCCTGGGACACCATGAAATGCAGTGACTCACAAAATTATACTGGAACAGTTATACACCTGCCTGTGTGACTACAGAAAAAAGGTCAGAAGGATTTGTCCTTTCTGCTCATTGTGCACACACACACACACTCACACACACACACTCACGCACACACACACATGCACACACACACACACACACACACACACACACAGTGCTGACGAGATCGTATGCACACAGCCCTTCCACATCAAAAACAATCCACATCAACATGACTCAGACAAATAACCCACACCAATAACGTAACACGGCTAATCCCCATCGAAAGTGAACCACAGCCAAGAAACACAACTGCCACAACAACAAGCAGACTGAAATTAACTCCACCAGACCCGCTTCTCTGGCTGCTTCATAAAAATATATTAATGTTAGAGGTGGAGGGAGGTGAAACGATTAGCCACATAAAGCTGTTTTATTGTCAAGAGTCCTGTGTATGTGCCGTTACACAGCTTTGGGCTTTTTCATGTGAAAGAACGTCACATGCTAACATAGGACCTAACGCTGGATTATGGCACAGAATAAACACCTTAGACACTGAGAAGAAAGGAATAATACGTCTGTTTAACACAAAGGAGCTCATTCAACCACCCACAAAGCTACACTGGACAAGTTTCACGATTTCAGGATTTTCTCTTAACGGAGACAAGTTCAGGTCAACAGTTCAGTCTGGGAAAACTGCTGCATTTGAGACAAACATCCTCAAACTAACACACAAGCTTATCCGCAGACTATTCTATATCCCACGAGAAACAGTTCATAAAAGTGGGCAGAAACTGAAATCGCTATAAGAGGACGACCTCAGGCACAAAAGTCGATGTCAGAAGGTTGAGTTGTCCCCATTTTGTACTGCTTTAATAGAGGCGATGGCACTGCAGCCCAAAGGGACAGTCCCGTAACGAAGGCCAATGTCCTCTGACTGTTCGTGCTTTGAAATCCAATTACACCAATTTATCAATTGGCATGACGACAGAGCTATATGGGACAAGCAGAACCGGAGCTGGCTTTTATCTTTTGGCTCAAAAATCATACATTCAAGTCAGCCTCTTTCTATATGAACAGTTGAGAGTGAGTATGTGTGTGTGTTTGTGTGTTTGTGTCATTTCTAGACAGCCAGCCAGGAGGATAAATACAGCAGGAAATGGAGGTCAGTCACATCTCTGACCGAGTGACATCCACTGCCACCTTCTTTCAAAAACATCCTAATGTCGGTTTGACTCCTGCTCCCTGTACCTTCCTGCCTGCAGCATTCAGAGCAAAAAGAAAAAAACATACTAGCAAGCATAAAGGAAAAAGAAGAAAAAAGCTAAAGCCTTTGGATGCACAAGGCAGTATCTCTATGAAACAGCTACAGATGGTTTGATTAAAGCTACAAAGTCGAACCTTAATAAGACGATACAAAGATGTCTGTGGTTACTTCTCCGCCTCACTTGTTGGAACTAAACTTCATTACAAACACAGCCGCTGTTCTACTGACTAATTAAAACTGCTGATGCACAATATCATCCTCTGATAAAGGGCTGCATTCTTGAGCCAGGAATTACTCCACATAAAGAGAGGGAGAAAGATCGCGATGGAGATAGAATGACTGTAGAGTGCAGCGGCGCACAACTTCACAGATAATTGAGTCTTATCCACACAGCATTGTTCAGCTTTCAAAAATAATTTCTTTTTGCCTTATTCAACACTCACAGAGAAGCCAAAGGAAGACAGACCCTTTCAATAGGGAGGATAGACTTGTCACAGCTGCAATTGAAAGGAGTTTTGGAGTCAGCAGTGCAGGTATAATAATTGGTCTATCCATACAAGGACTTGCCAGACACAAGTGAAAAGTGGATTCTTCCAAACAATGAGAGCAAATTACATGGAAGAGTCACAGATATCTGGAGCTCCAGCCATCTTCTCCCCACTCACACAGACCAAGTGGTAGATAGCTATTTCTATCTATAATCACTTCCCAGTCTGACTCCCTTGGGAGTGCTTGTGCTGTTTGTTAAGTAGGCCCACGTTTGTGCTCCCCTGAGTTTCCTGCTGCTCCATAATGAGCCTCTCCAGCTGGATGGCCACTGCGATGGTGGAGGCCAGAGGTTGAGCTGCTCACACTCTCTAATTGGCTGAATCACACTCTCATTCTTTAGCAGCAAAGCAACCGAGGGGCATACGGAAGTTGGTAATGATTCATTTTCATAGCACCATACACTAACAGAAAAAAAAAAAGTTATGCGGTGCTTTACAGTCAGAGCCATTTTCAGAAAACATCAAAACAAACAAAAGGGTACAACAAAAGAGAGCTGATCCAGAAACAACAGAAGTGAGGTAGCCAAAACTTCAGTGAGTAACCACTAATGAACTAAATGTAAATAAAGACGATCCCAAAAACATGAGCAAAGAGAGAAAAAGCACAGTCTCATTTCTTTTCAAGCTGAGTTCTTAGGTCCCATTAACTAGACATTTGGCTGCAGAAATGAGACCCTACAAGTGTGAAATGGACACAACAATTAAAATGGAAACAATAAACATAAGTATTTTCCATTTAGAAAGTTTTGACTTTTAACATGTCAAACATATAAAAAATAACATGGCAGTAAGTTGAGGTCTTTGGGTCCTCCAGCGAGGATCAGTGGAAATTTAAAAAAAGAAATCCCAGCCAGGCAGATATTAAGGTTTCCCAGACTTCCAATGACTGAAGTACAGTTGTGTGTCATCTGCATAAAAACAAAATGCCATTTTTCGAAAAACTAAGAGACTCAAAGAGCTTTTGGATAGAAAATAAAGTAAGAATACATCCTCTAAGAACTTTGTACATCATAACAGCGATATTAAAAACTGATTTTCTGATAAATCCCATACAGACAGTTTGAAACATATTTAATACACAACATGATAATAAAAAGTCCCTCACACAGCAGTAAAAGCCTGAAAGTGCAGAGACATCATAAAGCTGCAGTTAGCATAGCTGCAGTTGCCCACATTAAAACAAACAAAAAACTCTAATTGAGCTTATAGCTGTGTGCATCATTTTATTTACAATTTTACTACAGTTCATTATTTATGAGACAGAATGTTATATTGCTTAAGTGTTTCAGCATTTCTTATTATTCAGCATGGGCGGGAAATTAAAATGGAGACTTTTAAGTGCCCACTGAGGCTTATAAACTATGCCATGAATCCTTCAACAAGGTATTTTACAACTGTGCAGGGCTGACTTCATTCAGGGAAGAAAAACTAACGTCAGCCATGCATGGAAGAGAAAACCCCACGGGGAGAGAGCTATCTGCTGAAAACCTCAACCACCATCTGCTGTAAGCAAGCCTTTATATTCATATACTGTAAACTGTGAAACATGTTACATTCCACATGAAAGTCAATCGGGTTTTCTGTCTCATTCTGTAACCTGACCTGCTGCAGCAACAGTCTGAGGGTTGGCTATTTTCTCAACTAGCTGCATTGTATGACACAGGAGTACACAACAGCCAACACACAGGCACAATTGTAAGCAGTCTTTTTGAGATACAAATAAAAAGATGGTCCAATTGAAAGGCTAACAGAACCTGTGGCTGACTGGGGACATGTCTTTGGTCTTAAGATGAACTGGAAACAGAAATTAAGTATAGTTAGAACAGGTATGTAGGGCTGTGGCAAACAGGGTTAGAGTTAGGGTCTGAAAACAGTATTGACCCAAATATGAGTGAGGAGTACATGTTACTATTTCAAATAATCAAGTTAATCCACTGATCCTTTTAAATGCAGTGAATTTAAATTAGATTACAATATTTGACATGGGACAGGTGTGCACCACTCCTTGACTTGAAAAGATGAATTTGTTAAATCACAACCTGTCGATTGATTTTTGCTAGTACAATTCTTGTTAACTGACTATTCGCTTTTACCCAAACACTGAAGTGCAAGTTTGAAATTCGTCCCCTTCCTCTGCTGTAAATTTTATTCCACTCCACTTTAAAAGATACAGTTGTTTAATTTATTATGTCCTGATAAAGATTTTGGCAACAAAATTTATATTTGGCTTATATAACATAATGAATGAGGATGAACTGCAGTTCCACAGTGATCAACTAGATTAAAATGCTGCTTGCACTTTCATGCAGCAGTTTATAATACATATTTATGACTTTCTGAAGTGGAGGGGGGCAAATACTGAATACCTAAGAATATTTTTATGTGGTAGAGGAAATGCATTTATACATGTTTCTAGTCTTCTGACCGCTTGAAGGGCTTTACAAACAAGTCAGCATTTACACAGTTGTTCATACACTTACAGCAGGAGCCTCCATACATAGAGCCAAAACTTTTATATAGCTTTTAGAAGCAATTTGGGGTTCAGTTTCTTGTCCAAGGATACTATGACATGCAGACATCAGGAGCCGGGGATTGCAAACTGATGTTATGGTAGGCGAAGGATCAATAAGGTTTTCAGGAGGCCTTGCCTAAAAACAAAACAGTGTATCTAACAGTAAATATGTATTGTCTGGCAGATGTGTGGTCATGTAATATATCCAGGTTTAAGCTGCTTCAAAAAGCCAATTTGACTGTCAGTTTGCATCCAATATCTCCTTTGGTAACTTTGCTTTTTAAACATCTCCAAGTCAATATAACTCAATAAGGCTACAAATACAGAGCCTGGTTGCTTTTCCGGTAACTGCTGCCTAATAAGCATCTGCCTGCTACTACATCAACATTAATCTGCTCATCATTTTGCCTAAAACAACAGTAATAAACAGCCAGAGAGGCATGAAGTCTTTTTGATCATTCATATCAGCTCGATGGGAATATATTTTGCGGACCAGTGACTTGGAAACACGCCATCTTTGCTTTGAAACTGATTCTGGGAAAATGAGTTGAGTTTCAAGCAACGCCTGCTTTTTCTGGTTTGTGAAGCAACTTTGCTATGCTCCTCAGAGTACAGCCAAGATGTTTAGTGCTCTAAAGCAGCCTAATCACTCATGGCATCCACTCAAGAAACCAAAGCCACAAGGATCGCCATTCAAATGTGAAGAAAGACATCAAATCTCCACAACAAAACAAAATAGCTGAAGCTGGGGCCTGGTAAGTAGTCAGAGGAGCATATTTGTGTTTACAAAATTATAGGGGACAGCCACACTTAAACATATTTTGGATTTTTCTGTGACATAAGATACACTGGCATTTAATACCAAAACTTCCTCCTGTAGTCCTGCTGATACAACACAAAGCAGACACTGGTTTGACCACACATTTGATGGCCAAGCCCCCATGGAGACCTGTCACAACCAAACTGGATCCCCCCCTGACTATTGGCTGTCACAGGGAGGGGAGGGAGGGGAGTGAAGGACAGGAGGTGAGGAGGAGGAACAGCCAGCACTTGTCGCATGTTAAGTAAGAGACTGTGACACTGGAGCGTAGCCTTGAGGCGCAGACCGACTGACCCCAACAGATCTGCCAGCCTGGGAGCAGAAAATACAAGACAAGCATCCTCCCCTCTGCAACCCCAGTCTGTCCCTTGTTAAAAAAACATACAGATGGAAAATCATTTTAAAAAATAACTGAAGCTAAAAACAAAGCATGAGCAGCCACATCCTCCTATTTTTCAATCAAATTTTACAACATCCTGTACAATCTCTGATTACTGGAATCTAAAAAAAGGCATGCATAGTCCAAAGTCAGTCATCCGCATTGGCATTTCACCATACAGGGTGAATGTTTCAGTGCACAGGTAATTTACAAACAAAGCCAGTAGTTAACTAGTGATATGTGCCTTGTCTTGAAAGCAACATAACACAGTTGCTGTTGTAAAGCAATAAGCTGGAAATGCTACACAATGGCAGAGCCCTTAAACATTTTTACTTGGCAAATTTTTTCAATTTCGTAATGCCATGAAAAGATATACTACTCTTCAAACTTTAAACAGTCAATTAATATGGCAGTGCATCTTAAATATGTTACGTTTTTGCCTCATTACATTAAGTCTTAGCAAAGGTGTCTGACGATGAAAAAGGGCGGTTTGAATCCTACTTTCTTTCCCTATTAGCCTAGTGTCTTTGTCAGCTGAGCCAGCTGTACACCTCTATATCTGGTCATTTCTGCTCACAGGCAAAAGTTGTCTCTCCTTATTAGCTCCTCTCACATCGCACTGTGTCGCCTCAAATGTGTTAAAGTACTAGAGAAAGCACTGGCAGGGGGAATCCCATCTCACCTCAGCCTCTCCTCCTCCTTCTTTCGCAGTTTCATGTCCCGTTGGACCACCTTCAAGACGTGCTCCGCCTCGTCGTCCGTCAGGCCCGACAGGTCCAGCTTCCTGCCCATTGTTCCTGGCCTCGCCGCGCTGAGCTGCTGGTCAAAGAGGGGAGGAAGAGGAGAAGCACGGGGACTGCTGCTCAGGGGGCCGAGGCTGGGACAACCCTGGAAAGAGACAGAGGGATGCGGAAATTACAAAACCTGTGCATTTGTGGAATTAGTTTTAGGATTTTTGAGCTGATCATCAATATGCCTAACACGTAACCTGTCAAAGTGTCTGAAAAAACTCCTGCACACCTGGTATTCAGTTATTTTTTACTTTAACCAACCTCTATCAGCAAATGAATAACAACATGTCTCTGGCACAGCTTAAGGGTTAATGAAAAGTCACATTTTCACAATAGACAGACAGGATCCAACATAACTGCCTTAAAAACCAACAATCCCACTGTGCAAGCAATGTGCCAGTACTTGCTTTTATGACGTGTGAACAAAACATACTGTGGCGCCAGTTGCTCGACTGCAGCATGGACTCTGATCTCTGAGCAGCTGAAAAGTGGATGACAGTGTTTACTGTTTCAGGTCAACATAAGTGATATGTGACATTACCTCATTAAAATGGCTGGAAATGACTACATCTTTGCTGTATATTTGCCATATTTGCAGGGTGGTGTAATTACATGAACCCAAATGCACCCAACAATGTTTAAACTCAGAGAAATCTGTAATTTTATTCAAGGTAATGGTACATTTTACAGCATCAGCTCTTGCTTACTTTCAGGTAAACACCATTCAGAGTCAGGAAGGAAGGAAGCAAATGTGATTAAACATAACATAAATAAAAACTTAAAAATTGTATCCCATATGTGGCATTTCTGATGAGCCTGTCAGCTACATTTCCATCTACAATGGTGGCTATAACAATGAGATTAACAAACAACATGATCCCATGATACTCTTAAATATCATCAATCTGCATCTTTTGCTTTCATTGCTTTAACTGAGGGGCAGAAGACAAAACATATTCTACATTTAACAGCCTTTAGATTGAAAAACAACACTTGAACACTTGAAAACTTGCAAAAACCTAATAAAAGACTTTTAAGTATCAATTTATGGACAGACAACTCTCACATACTACAGCATCATAAATGAATTCAACTCTATGCAACTGAGCATAAACAAACAACAGAGGCTTTTTTTCTCTTCAAATCACACCTTTGCATCTATTTGTGACAAGATCTTATTATTTGGATAAAACAAGCAAAGCATGACAGCAACCAGCTGTGAAGAGCACAAGCCTGCTTACCGTTAACTGGTTACTAAATGAAAGATGACATGTTTCTGTGCAGCAGTGTGTCGCTGGAAAAGATTTTTTATATGCTTGACTAGGATATGAAACATTGGGTGTGTGCAAATGCATTTTCAGTATTCAAATATGATAAATAGCCATAATAGTGACATCATGTGTGGGTTTGAGTTTTTGATAGACGGCACTGTAAATTTCATTTCATAAATGTTTTACAATAAATGGGTTCATATTTTAAGATTAGAGCTATGACTAAGTTTCTGAATGAGCTGCACAAATATTTTTTATATGAGGGTTGAGACGGGAAAGGAAGACGGGATGAAAGGATGATTGAGAGAACGGATGAGAGGCAGAGCCATACAAAACAAAAAAAGAATGATGACAGAAGGAAGAGAGAAGCGGAGGCAGATGGGGAGATGGACAGAAGAAGGTCCATTAACCGCAGTTTCTAAACAAGATGGGAGAGCACTGCCAGTGGAGAGAGAGCAGTGATGACTCAGAGGGCCAGACAATTATGTTCGTTCTATTATTGGGCCAATAGCTCCATCGACAGAGCGTTTCTCCTCTCGCTCAGCATAGCAGTCATTCCTCCAGATCAGCTAAGAGCGTCTCCCAAGACGGACTGCAAGTGGACTTTATCCAAAAAAAAAAAAAAAAAAGTAGTGTTCTGACTTATCATGTGACAATGTTTTTTCTTTTGAAAAACAGGATGCTTCATTGTTGTCATGTTTCTGTGGTTCCATCTCATTCATTCAAAAGACACATCCTAACAATATAAATCACTGCTGGATGTCCTGGATAATCATAACCATCTTCTCGGTGTTTTTTTTCAACCCGTCGTCTCAGTTCACCCCTACAAGATATTTCCATCAGATGCTTTTATGACTCATTTGTATATAGGTAGATATTATCCACAGGGGTAGATGCACACACTCAGTCACACATATGAGGTGTGAGAAAGAGCCTTTGTCACACTCTCAGCCACAGTGGAAAAAAAGATGGAAAATCTGTCCGTCTCAGACATCCGTTATCACACAGTGTAAATACAGACTGTCATAATGCCATTCACAAACGCTCCTCATTCAGCCTCTGCGATACGAGACCTTGCACTCGCTGCTGGAAAGGTGAACCATTTTGACAGATTCACATTTCAGACACAAATGCTGAAATACACAGTCACATGCGGACGTCCATGTTCCAGCATGTGTCCACACATACTGTCAGATACTATAAGTCACAGGCAATGGACTATATTACCTGACCCGTGCTGACACACCCCTAATGCTCAAAACACTATAAGGACTTGCATTTACTTTACAGTAAGTGGTGCAATTTCCCCCACAGCCTGAAGCTTTCTTCTATTCCAACTCTAACCTTGTTAGTGAAAGAATTTAAAGGTCGTTGGATATAAAAAAAAATCTTCCAAAAATAATCCAGGAGAAAAAACATTTAGAGATTTGTTCAAAAACTTCAACTGAAACTCTGAATGTCAAAAAATACATTTAATACAGCTCTAGCTTGTGTAACGCAACTGTTGATGTGTCTTTTTTTTTTGCATCCTAGCTGGTTTTAAAGTGACATTTCTGCAAAAAGGAAAAAAAAAAACAGGAAAATTACTCACTGCACTGTTGACCTTCATGTCTTGCAAAGAACCAACATTCAAAACTTCGCAGTCATTTATGAGTCTAAAATTAGCAAGTGTAAAATCAGCCTTGCTGCTGTGTAACATATAACACCAACAGCAACTAGCTGGTCACACATTGTCTTCGGTCCCTGTTAGTCTCCTAATGTATAGAGGAGATTAACGCACCATTACTGTATGGCCATTATCGTATAGCCACAAGGGAAGGCAATTATTCAGGCCTTCTTTTTATAGTGAGTGGTGTCAAGGACAGAGATGAAGCATCATTTATGTCTGTGAGAGTGTCTGTCTCTGAAGCCTCAGTGACGCACATGCTTGAGGACAGCAACCGTACACAGAGCCAATCCATTTTCACTAGTGACAATTTCCAACTAGATGCACACAATATACACACACATACACAAATATATAGACGTTTTTATAAAAGACATGCTTCTTCTATGGAGGAGTGTCACCACCCTGTAGCAACACTAACACACTCACAACAATAGCACAGATGAGCTATCAGGCTGTACATAGTGGAAGAGAGTGTGGGCCATTCCAGCAGAAAACCTTCCTTAAATGACACTGATTGGAGACACTCCATGGTGCAATGCTTCACAGGTTTTGCTCAGTCGTCACAGTGAAGAGATGTTGTCAGCCAAACTGAACAGCATCTCGGCAAGCTGATGTCAAAGTGAGCTGTACACCTCTCAGGCTGTGTCTCTCACCAGCAGCAATTCGACTGCAGAGAGAATGATTCCACAGCAGTCGTAACCTCCGTGTAGAAGCAGCGGTCAGCAGGCATACTGGTAATCTGGATTATTACATTTTAGCGTCTGATCATCACTTTGCAGTGTGAGGTGCTGAAGAAGCAGACATGAAGCAAGAGTAACAGGCAGAAAGAGACATGGCTGTACATCCTGATGGTCGACTACAATCAACAGAGAGGAAATACTTCGCTGGAGTAAAGATTTGCCTATTTTGAACATAATGTCGTGTAAAATGAACAGAAAAGACTTTCGTTAACCCTGTAAGACAGCAGTCTTCTTGTTATTGCAGCCAAACAGCTGCTCCAACTCAGACAAGCTTGCTGTACATTAAGTCCAATCAGGTGGCAGCTCATTTGTTTAAAGCTCTCAGAGCCCATCAGGTTTACAAAAAGTTATCAGCTTTGGATATTGTATGTATATATTAACACTATATTATGCACATCTCTAACCGATACAATTAAGTCACAAAAAAGTCATTTTCAGTCCACTGTTATGACATAAAATGTGTTATAAAATGACCCCTTAATTGCAAACTTTGTATTTTTCACATGATTCTAGATCAAATTTTTTCCTCTCATTTTACTTTTCATTGTCACACTTAAGTCCTTTACGACCTATAATCAACACAGACTCTGTCTTTCACTCATTTTTAACACTTTATGTGTTAAAAATGACACAGTGGTAAATATAACTCCATATCTCCTGTGTTTTTCTCCTTAGGCTTATTGTAGTATCAGATGCAGCAACTCATTTTCCACATGAGCATCTAGTGTTTCAGATCGTCTTATTTTCAAAGCTGCATCCAGGGAAATATCGAGATTTAAATGATTTTCATTTACTTTGTAAATCTACAGCTGTGTGCTGCAGGTAGAATCAGCCAGATGATTGGAAGTGACTCTTATAAAATGCTCTTTTGCAGCTCATTACTTTATCAGTAGCAGCCTCTGAAGAATCCTTTTGTGAATTAGTTTGAAAGACATGTGCTCCTCTGAGTTAAAACACAGCAGAGAAATGTTACTTTGGTCACTGTTGTCACATTTTGACTGGCACTACAATGAAGTGTACCAGTGTAACACTGCCAGCTTACAAGAGCGACCTGCTCAGACTGACACACTCAGTGCTGAGAGAGAGAGAGAGAATGGCTTCAGAGGGAAAATAGGTCAAAGTGATGCAGCTCTCAGGAGAGTGAACAGGAACCTGTGTTTTCCCCAAAGGACACACAAGATGCATCAATCAACTACGTCTTCAATGAAAATATGTACACACTCGTAATAAAACATCCCAAATAAACCAAAACATAGCGCCCTACTCAGCACTGCAGACACTTGTCTCTGCTGCCGTCTATCACCTCAGAGAGGATGGGCAAGCTGAGGACAGGGCCCTGCTGGAGCGCTAAAAGGGCAGGTGCAGCCAAGCGCTAAATGAACTGCTTGTTTTAGACACTCTCCATTGGATCAGTGTTTCGTCACAGCCAGAGGGAAGGAGCCTCACAACGATTTCACTGAAATGACTGTTTGGACTGAAGGTGAATACAGTGAACCGACTGTGCAGATCTGCATATTAATCATTGAATTTGGTGTGTTTATCTTTTAGATATATGTACTGGAGATTCTCCCATACTGTGCTTAAAAAATGTGTAGGGATATTTCACTTAAACTCATTTATACCCAAGCTGTGTTTACTTTGGATGATGTCTTTTCTTATTCTCTCTGGTCATTTGTCCAATGACAGCAGAAACGTAGGTGTTTAAGCTGTTTTTTGCAACCAAGGAAATGATTTGTATCTGTCAAAGCTTCACTAAGAGGGGTGAAAAGAGAAGCAACAACAATAGTGGACTGCAAGACTGTAGTTCAGCTTTTAGTTAAGGGTGCACATTGTATGTCAGCTCAAATTTTCTCCAACTGCTCAACTTTCCAATTAGAGGAGCACATAGTGTGAATAGACCTGTCAGCAGTTCAGAGTTTGCGAGTACAACAATTAACCAAGGATTCATTCATACTTAACATCTTAAAGGAAAGAGCTGTGCAAGTGGTTAGAAAATGCTATAAGCATCGGCAAATGAGTTAGATAAGTTAATGGAAACGCTTCAAAAAAAACCTGCATAATATGCAGAACGTTGGCTGATGGCAGAATAAGAATTAAACAGCCTACAAAATATGCATTAATCAGTTTTGATATAATACTCTGCTCACCACCCCTGAAGCACTGGCTGCAGAGGATAGAGAGAAAGCTATGAAAGAAAAAAACAAATCAATGCCTTTGAAAAGCTTATGGCAGCTTTAATCCATATAACATGCAGTGGCCGCTGAAACTTGGCAAGAATTTATTTGAACCACTCACCTTATTTTACACATAAAAGGCAAATTCAAGCACACAGACAGACTTTAACAGGTAGCTAAGATAATGACACTGAATTCGGCAGCAATGTGAAAACATCTGGTAGACTGAATGCTTGTGAGTGAAGACATTGCACAGATATCATCATTCTATTGCTGATGGCAAAACACTATTTTCACTGAACACATTTTGAAAAATGGCAGGTGTGAAGAGTAAAAATCTATGATAGCTGACTTCCATTCAGCTGCCTTAGTTTCTGGGTCTTTTTACTGTCCATGCTGGCTCACTGTCATACTATCTACTACTATGGGGGAACTTAAATAAAGCAGATCCATCATTTTGAGTGATAAAAGCATGTGCTTTTCCCACAGTGGCAAGTCAAAAAGTCTGCTGAGAAAAAGCCCTATTATTTTGCTATATTATAATTTTTCTCATAATGTGAAAGCAAACAACAGCAAAATTAGCAGAAACATAAAGCATAATGTTTTTTTTCTTAAAAGAAAAGAGTATCTTGAGACAAAAATGTCTAAAAAAGTTTAACCTGTATATCTGCAGATCATCCAAGACTGATATATCAGCCAATATGGGTGGAAATTATTGAATCTAAAAAATGGGACTAAAGCCAAAACTGAGGATGAAAGGATGGGAATACTGCCTCCTTGGATTTTGCCAACAACATATTTGGTGAAGACCTGCCAAATAAAAACTCTAATTCTTGCACTGTGCCCACGTATTTGACAGAAAGATACGTTCAAATCCTCGCTGGAGGCTCAGTATGAGGAAGAGCCCTTGATCATTTGTCACTGTTTGACATCTAACTGCCCTGTCACATCCATCACTACCTGCCCAATTAACACTCCAGGGTAGGAGAGAGAAGGCTGGCAAGGTGGGACTGTTTCAGCTGATCTGTAAAGACACACACACACACACACACATACACTTCACATACATGCAAACACATTTTGCCCCTGAAGTGTTCGAATCAAAGCAGATGCTAACTGAAATCTTCCTCTGAGTCATTGTGCATGTGACAAAGTGCTGGGGACCTCTGTGGCACAAACTCTAAGAATGAATCGAAGTTCTGCTTGAGTGATCTCTATTTTTCCTTGAATGAATAGCTCAGATAAGCAGACTGATTCCTCCAGTATATGGGCAAATGTATTCCTGGTGTTTCCCTAAAAAAAGGCTTCTTAGATGACCTGGCATTATTGTCAACAGGTGACAGGCATCACAAAACAACCCAGCAGAAATAAAACTGCACACCCACACAGAGGCGCTGCCAAATCAGGATTACCAGCTTGCATTCCTTTGGGTTAAAGGTTTTTCTCTGCAACCATGGATCTGAGACAAGACGTTCAAGTGTCCCTGTGAATAAAAAAAAGATGTCACATTCTGCACCTCCTGCAGCGGGTTTTTAGTTTTTTTAATTCTCATCACTCTGGACTGTGTGCCGAGCTGTGAGGCGAATTCACCTGATTACATCCACCTCACATTCCGCAAAAAAAGAAAAACAAAAGCCGCACTTTCCTCATTTAAAACACAGTACCTATTCATGCCACTCATCCTGCCACACCGGCTGACTGTGTGATAACATCTGTGCGAAATCCGCGTCAGCTTTAGCATCTCTAATGAGCAGCCTGCTGCAAACGGCAGTGAGGATGTGATCAGAGCTATTTCGCAGAAACGTGCATTTTCACGTTGAGGTGTGCAAGCATGCACCGAGCGTCTAATTCACACATCTAAAGCTCCCAGCCGACACCGAGGTTCATGTTTCATTAGTCCCTGCACATATTATGAGTAACAGGCTAACATTCACCTATACGCAGTGAGTTGATGTGGAGAATCACTTACACAGGATCAGTGGGTGCCGGATGACCGCCAGTTACAGTCTCTTTCACGTTATCCCAGATAGTGACAAAAAAAAAAAAAAAGACGCGGAGGGATGTGCCTCTGCAAGTGTAAACTTCCGCGACACCTGTCTGTCTCTCAGATACTTTTGGCTTGCCTGCCCCTCCGTGAGTCGGCTTATTATTTTTTTTCCCCCAGAGCAGCAGACGTAGGCACAGCTGAATGGGCGATCACGAGGTTTGTATTACACAGTGAAAAGGGGGAGGAGGGAGGGCGCACGGCGAGCGAGGTGAGGGATTGGCACCCAACCTTGATTCTTCCTGTATTCATGGTGACACAGAAAGGTGTGGAGGGAGGAAGGGGCGATGTGAGGAAGGGGGGGCGGTTTGCGGTTTGGAAATGAAAGACAGTTGAGTCTGTTTTCGTGCTTGGGTGATCTGGTGTCTAATCTAATTTTTTTTCCCCTTCTGCTGGCACCTGGGCATCCTGCGCTCCGATTTGGCACCGATGCTCCCGTTGGAGGAGGAGGAGGAGGAGGAGGAAGAGGAAGGGGGGGAGGGGGAGGCAGTGGGTTGGCTGGCTGCTTCATTCACAAAGCCAGTCACAGTGCAATTAACCTCAGAGACAAATGAAAACATCCCAATTAATCCAGCATTTATCTCTTTACATTCATGTTTCTTTTTTTGGCTATGCTACCACAGCCTGGTCACCAAAACAAAACGTTCACAGTTTAATTTTCTTGCAAACCAAGAGTGCATAAAACTTGCATATTTTACATGAAACATTAAATGTTTAAAGTTAACATGACTTACATCCGATTACATTTGGTCTTAATTGAGCTAAATTTAGTCGTAGATTGGAGAGGATTGATGGTGCCACATACTTTGGCAAGATGGCTTCCAAGTTGGAGGCCAGTTTTCAATACCATGTCAGAGTCTTTGGTTTCAACATGGTGGTTTTGAGTTTTGCAACCATTTAATCAGCAGTCCCTCCAGGAATTCACGATGTTGCGATTGCAACAATTCACGCGAATTCAACCAATCTCCGTGAATTCTGCGCGACCTTGCAATTTTGTCCAATCACCGCGACTTT
>JAPZDY010000013.1:11653068-11669858 GCA_029783645.1 Ctenochaetus hawaiiensis | reverse complement strand
TTACTTGCAAATTGTCATTGTAGGATTCTTCTTCCCAGAGAAAGTCATAAAATTAGCAGATTAAGTTATTTTACAGGCCACTATGTTCATATAACACACCCCACAGTTAAAAATGATTACAGTTTCTCTTACAGCACTAGAGGGCAACAATGCGAAAATTTACAGACTTCACTATTTATTATGATTTGATTCTAGAGTCTGACATTTCAAAAAGTCTACACGGAACCATGTGTACTGTAATTTTGAAAGATGTTCACCTGTTTTTGTTGAGACACCAAAACGTTATTTCCATCTGCAAAGAAACGGCGACTCTCTTGAGCAAAGTTAAAAATGATTATTTCGTAGACTGCAAATTGCTACGCAGATGTTAACCAGCCCATTAAGCATATCCACTTATTTCCCATCCAGCAGACAAACAAGTCATAAAACACGAGATTTGTTGTAAATGCTGTGAAAGTATTAAGGGAGTGAGACACCGCAGACCTCTGGATCAGAGTATCTGCTCTGGATTAAAGCTCCTGCCTTTATTCCTGCAATCATCTGTGTGTCAAGTCCCCTGTTTTCTATCTGCTAACGTCAAGATGAGCAACATTTTTCCACCCTCCCTAGTTGGATTGTTCAGTCTGCAGTCGCTCTGCTTATTCCATTTAAACATACATTTCCTTGTGTTCGTCAGCGACGAGGTGGAGGTGAAGCCTCTGCCTACTCAGCATGACTAATTGCCCATAAGTGGCCATTCCAGTGTCGGAAACAAAGCATCGCAAATACCAAACAAACACAGTGAGTCACTCGATGCATTATGCTGTTATTTGCAGTGTGGAGTTGGGGGAAGAAAAGGTATTTAATTTCACAGGGAGACCAAAAAGAGAAAACTTATTTCACATTTAATATTTCTACATTTGACACAGAGATGGATTTGATTTCTGCCATTTTTACATTTGACTGATGCACATGTGAATTCTAAATAAATTTTCCGAAATCTCCAGGGTGGATGGGGCTTTAGTAGCGGAAAGGAGTTATGAAGCCATTTCCCCTGTTACTGCTAATAAACAAGAGCTGATTGTCCTCTGGTATGAGTAATGAGTTAAAGCAGGAGCTGAGGAAAATCACACTCGTAATAGAAAACAACTGCCTTACCTCCAGGATACGCTGCACAGTCATGCTGTTAGTGCTGGATGGAGCCAGTTTATTCGGTTGCTGCAAAGTGCTTTAATGCAGATGTTCATTTGCGCTGACTTTTACTTGAGCATAAACAAGATGGCAAAAATGCAATTCATGAACATGGCAGGGGGTCACGTATTTTTTGGGAAAAAGCTGATCTTAGCCTGTAACAGCTTTAATATTCTACATTTTCTGGACGGATCCAGTTTGAGCTTTTTATACAATGCAAAACGTTCTACATTAGCATTAAATCAAAGTTCCTTTTAGCCTCCTGTAGCCCCAAACTAATTCTGATCCCTTCCAGTGTTTGGAAAGCACAACATATTGACTGTCTGGTCAGTCTCCTTTTGGATTATATTAGTCACACAGCTCAGAAGCCTGCTAACCCCCTCCTCTCCTGTGTTTATTTCACAAATGTGGATGAGTGAGAGTAAATTTGCCAGCCACTCCACTTCCCGGGTTGCTTGCCAATTGTTTTCTCCAGCCAAGTCTGGCCGCAGCTGTTTACAAAAGAGGTGTTTTTTGTTGCTAGCCACCCGGCTCTCTGTAAGATATTTGTGTAAAAGGTCTGAGATTTAGCAACACTTGTTAACACATACTACCAACAAATGAGCACTTTAGGCCAGACTATGATCATTTCAGCAGGCCATGAGTGCTAACTAGGATGTAAATAAAGTAATGAAAAGTCTCATTTTATCTTTCCATTTAAAGATACAAAACCACTGCTTTCCACAAATCCATTAGACGATGCCACAAATTAAAGCTGCATTAATCAGTCTTTTTGTTCTTAAAAAGGAAGAAAATAGGATGTGTAATGAGAAAGTGGTCCCTCATAGTGACCACATAACAGACTATTATCACCAACTATCACTATATTTTAGCATTTCTCAACTCATTATTTTGGTTTTACAGCCCTTTTGCTTTGATTTAGTTTCATCATTCTAATCAATCTTATTTCAAGCTGCAACAAACTACAGACTTAGAGAATTAAACTGTGATACACCTGATGTGTGTTACCTGCCCATCAACACATGGCAGACAAACAAAGTTAGCATCTAGCTGATGATGGTGGAGACTAAAGTAGAGCTTTAAGACAAATGAATATTGAAATTACATCCAACAGGTGGTCAGGAAAATGGCTGTAAATGACTGCTTGCATTGCTGAATGTCTGCTTGTTGAGTAATAGGCAGCTGTTGTTGCCCAGCTTGTTGTGCTGCCCCCAGGCTGCTAAAACTCATTGAATGCTTTCAACTATTTATCTTAACAAATTAATGCTTCTCAATGTGACATAGACTGTAGGCTACATAGTGTTTTTATTAGCTTCTTTAGTTGCCAGATGTGTGAGGATTTCCATAAAATATTATGTAACTAAGAACATAAACAAGAAATGAAAAGAAATACAGAATGTTCTGTTTAACTGAGCATTTTTTTGGACATTGAAAACACATGAATAACAAGAACCATTTTTAATGATTTTTACCTCATGATGATCTGCTACCATGATTGCTCTCCCTCTCTGGGGAGCGAGATGATTAACAAGGGCAATGAGATTTACAAGTTTTTAGAATGCAGACAAAGTAGCACACAAAATCCCAAAATCCCTCACTTCCGCACAAAGACTCTCTGACATGTCTTAGAAGTCAAAAAGCCACACAATCAGTTCTGCACAGCAAAAAGGCCTGTCAGTGGTTATTGTGGTCAGAATATATCATTTCAGACTAAATTCATTCCACATGTTCACAGAGAAGTTCAGTCTCCATTTCTGAACCATCCGTAGAAAAACATCTTTATGGATCCATGTTCTCCCAATGAGAATAGACAAAGATGCTAGCTCTACTCTGGTTATGATGTGTGTGTCTTGTTGTGTATCAGGCTGAAATGGAGACAACAGCAGAGCAGCATACGTGTCACACTGAGCCTGTCCACACCTTGTCTCATCCAGAAATGGATATGGTTGGCTCTCTCGTCTCGTCAAAGGCTTCAACCCTCAGTGGCATTGTTTGAATCCAACTCCTTGCTGCCATGGTAACCAGAGCGGAGAGAGGACGGGATATAAATGAGAGACAGTGAGAGGGCATGACCCATACTACGTATGACTCCCTCTCATGATATTGTGTTTAGTATTCTGGCTGGATGAACAATGTTCAATGTGCTGTAATAATAACAGGACAAGTTGGGTTTAATGAGTAATTTCCTACTTTATGCCATTGCCTCCATAAGGTACAATAAAATATCACCCATGGTATGACCACCATATGTGGCACAGGTATCTTTTCAAAGACAATGAATCAAACAACCCGCATTTGGACATTCAGACACCATTTAAATTAAACAGAGTTATTCAGCAATGATTTGTTGTGATTTATGCTTGTTGACCCATTTCCCTCAGCAGCTGTTCCTGTTCAAGTGCTGAGTTTCTAATATCCTCATATGCTTTCCATTGAACCCTGGAGCAGTGGTTTCCAAAGCATGTTGACAGGCAAAGGGTGTCTAAGGGTTTGTTTATTTCTGTTGAAAAAAACAAAATGCAGAAATAGAGCAAAAACATGAGCAATAAGTGAGCAATTAATGTCAAAATCACTGTAATAAAAATCTTAACAAACTATGCAGTTTGTCTCAGATCAGATTGGTGACATGACATGTTTGCCTGTTATAATGCACTGAAGTCTGAGTTAACCAAACACACAAGAGTCAGAAAAAGTAACTGCCACAGCAAAACATTAGAAATCTCAGCTCTGGATGAAATGACTGAGCTTGAGCTGACCAAAAATCAAAATATAGAGTGAAAACTACTTGGCTTAAAGCTTTTATTTGAGAGCAGAAGCTAGATGTTCCACCAGGACGCCTCATCTGCAAGGAAAAGCCATAAAAGCAGCAAGAGAGCCAAGTAAGCTCAGCCAAAAAAGTGGTCCCATTAAAATAACCTTTTAGATCTGCGTGTAGGCAGTGCTGGTTTCAATTCATCAGTAAAACTGTCGTGTTATATCACTCTCTTTCAGTAAGTTCTTAGACGAATGCTCTAACTCGAGGTTGACAAGACAGGATTGGAATTACCTTGTCAAGTGTTTGGGTGGGTATGAGAAAGTGCCATTAAAAAACATCAGTGACATAGATTTTAAAGCCTGAGATCCACTATCACAGAGAAAAAAAGAGCCTTCTCTCTCTTATTTTGTGTACTGCAGCAAGGTTTACTGGGATTTGGCAGCCATTTTTTCATATAAAACAAAGGAAGCACACTAACGATCAGCAAAACTGAGCCAAAACTGGAGGGACCATTATAAAAATAACTACTGATTAACAATGTTGAAGTGTTTTAGGGTAGAATTTTCCTTTAACCTTGACCACATCTTTAGCAGAAATGCCAAACTTTGGACTGAATAATGTTTCAGCATGTACCTGGCATGTTGCTTTAAGAAGAAAGATAAGTGACATAAAATATAGAATTAGTCATAAATGGAGTAAAACAATCATAAGTATGTTTTCATCAGAGTATAATCACCTAAAAATAAGAATTATTGTGTTTTTATTACCCTCTTTCAGCAAAAAGAGCAGGTCCTCTTCCACAGAGTCTGCCATTTTGCACCACCACAACTCTACAGTAGCCCAGAAGAGGCAAACCAAACATTAACTCTAACCCTTTCAAGTTTTTTGGGAGTTTTGTGGCCACCTCAGGCTCTCCCCAGCAGGGTGAGGCAAAGAGGTTCAATCTAAAAACCTCATCACTTCATTCCACCAAGTCCTCAAAGCTGGACTTTTAAAACCACCTCACATGTTTGTGTGTTTGTGTTGATGTGTTTGAGAAATCACGTCTGCGCAGAGCCTCCAGCCACTGAGGCTTATGGTTTTAATTGATCATCCACGGACTGAATGTTTTCTCTTCCTGGAAGCTTTGATGTCTAAATTGATAAGTCATGGTGATTTGCAGAAGGATCTAAAGGACTGCATTCGGAATAAAGCTGTATTTCATCTGTCTGGTGTGGGAAAATGAGAGCTGTGATTGCTGTGTGCCTTTTTATTCAGTGATTTGGGATAAATATGCAGTTGGGGGCATGCGGGTGCAGGTTTGAGATTAAAGACAAATACTGTTAGTAACTGATGATATATTTATTACTTTGAGTCAAATAAGGGTTCTGTGTGAGCATGCTAATGCTCAAACAGCCAAGGACACATAAATGGAAAGAGAAAATTTAAGAGGCCAGACAATAATCCCTCTTTGTTCAATGACAAACACACAAATTGCAGCACAGCTGTAGTGTTTTTTTCCTCAGCCTCGTCCTTGGCTTCCTCCACTGTTTCCACATGAGAGGATTGAAAGCCTCACCGCTTTTATCTCCCTCGCACCTTTCACAAAGCTGTTACCAAAGCAGCCACATAGAAAGAGGAAGAGGGCAATGTGCTGTAGAAGAGTATTGATTTGCAATCAGACCTATGAGCCAATCCAGTCGTACAGTCTGTAGGGTAGAGACATTAATTTCAGTCTGTCATTTCTCAGCTTGATGCAATTATGACTTGAGATAAAGTATACACACTGTTCTGAACTGTCTTTTCTACATACAGGAAATCTTTTTATCTGTCACACACACAATATCTGCTTAGAGTGACAGATAAAGAGATTAGAAAGTGCTATGTGGCGCATCACTGAGTTTGGTTTGCCAATTGACCAAGACACCTTGATGCAAAAGGAGGCTAATTGACTGATGTGTCAGTGGTTTATTTCATCTAGAAGCATAAAAAGGCTTCAAATTGTGAAGAAAATCCACTCACATTGGCTAGTATTTATTTTAGTGTTCACATGCACATAAAAATACATAGTCTATGTAAGGCTATAAAGGACAGTTTTATAGAGCAAGATTTATGAAGTGCTGAGCTGAGACCCAACACAATCCTTTTAGATGTGGTAGAGAAGAACACATGGGTTTCTCCAAATTAAAGATAGATTTTCCTAGATTGTTTTTTTTTTCTTTGAAAAAAAAATTAAGAGCAAAATGTAACAAAGACACATCTGTGTGAGTTGAAACTGTTTTAACTTGGGCAAAAAAAATGGATTATGACAGGACTTTAGCATCTTAAACAGAAAGAGACAGAAAAAGAAAGAAACTGGAGAGAAATGGAGGTCTGAGTTCAGACAAAAGCTGAGCTGAACCAAATACACAGACATACTGGTGCTAATTTAGGTAGCTTGCCGCTAACATAGAGTTGGTATGTTAGCTTTTTGGGCTCCAGGTCAAATTTGTGAGGCAAGATTCACTTTCCTGTCTGTCAGAACACCCCTTTAAAGCAAGTCTTAATAGAAATGCCATTTTAAGAAATAGATGTACTCTTTTCCCCATTTCCTGTCTTTATGTTGAGCTAAGCTAACTTTTTAACGGCCACAGATGCAAGAATGGGAAAAAGTGCATTTTACGAGACATAAAATTATTTCTTTATCATTTAACATGTTAGATCACCCTTTTTAACAAAACAAATATTTAAACTTCTGCCAAAGAAAGAGTCCTGAGGAAAGACGTCTATTATGCAACATAACTTAGACTTTTTCTGGAAAGACATGATCTCTGTTAAACTTTTTTAATGTTTCAGCTTTTAGCACCAAAAAAAAATCCATTAATCTCAAAAGTATTTGGAGTGAGGCAATATCTGATCAGACACCTTTAGCCTAAAGATACATAATAAGACATTTCTCTGTAATTTGGGTGAACCGACTCTTTAAGAAAAAGAGGCCTTAAGAAGGATGTTTCAGTTACATTACCCAAAACATCAATTACTTTATGAGTCATGTCTTCTAATGTCTTCTAATCCAGATGTTGTTTCCTAAACCACATTTCCTGTTTTCTCTGATCTCTCATCCTGCTGTCAAACCACGTCATTGCTTTTTCTTACACGTAGACACAAACAAATTTCATCAAGTGCTAATGTGTCACGAAATATCAGTCGTTTCATCTCTGGTCAGAGCAGACAGTTTGCATGTGAAAAAGGATGTTTTTTAGATTTTTTTTGTTTTACAAGGTCAACAAATTCTAGCCAGAGAGCATCATCCTCAGACACACTGGCAGCAATTCAAAGCAGATCCGCTGATGAATGACACTTCCCATAGGGAGACGAGAGAGGCGGATACTGAGAGTGGTTCTGCATATCAATTTTTTACAGTTAGCTCCCTGAGATGCATTAAAAAGTTACTTTGACTTGAGAGCATAGAGTAAATAAAAGGGATTTGTAACATAAAACAACTCCTCACGATGATTACTGTCTCCTTACGTAGCCACATTGCGGTTTGTGGGGGTTATTTTAAACTTACAACCTTGAAAAAATGATTCCAGCATTCATTATGAGAGGTCATTTGATGTTTTGTAAACTAAAAGAGAGACTGTGATTCTCATCAGGAAGGATACTGACAGTAACTGCTTGGCCTGTCCAGTAAAATGGCTGTCATGTTTGTCCACATGTAGACTTGAGTCCATTTTGAAAAGATGCCAAGTATAACAATAGTTTGTCATTTTAAGGCCATTTTTCACTCTTCCCATCCCTTGTCTCCAGACTAAACATCCCCTCTATCAGTTCATATTATTAGCCACTAGTTGTCAACTTGGTTTTCATGAACCTCTGGGGAGAAATTTTCATCAAACTTCCCACACAATGTTAAACACATCAGAAAAAAAGAGGAAGGGAAGGACAGATCAGGAGCTGGTAAGGACGATGAATAACTATCTTTCATTTTTCCCACTCAAACTGTGACTCACTGGGAAATTGTCAAGACATTACAGATGCTTTCACAATCTTTTTCAAGTTTGTTGAGTAAGTTCACAACATCTTTCAATACCCAACATCTTTTGAGGATATTCTAGAGGGCAGGAGAGTGGTATATGGGCTTGTCTTGGACCAGATATTAAACTTTTATTCCACTATTTTCGCTGCAGTGCATGTTTATAATCGTAGTGGGAGACGAATCCCCTGTGACCCAGAGCCTGAGGCTTGAAGACTCGTCTCCCTCGGTCCCACTCACTCTTTCCATCCTGTAATACACCTTGAGACAGGATGCCTATTCATCCACAGCTTGCCCCTTCAGGAGATGCATTCTTTATAGTGTGCTATGTTTTAAAGGCCATATAAACTCCCACTGAGGTATTTTAAACCCCTCAGCATGCTCTCCAGATAATGTTAAACATACTGCACAACTTAAAGAGAAAACTTCTCTCCCAGTTGATCATAAGTAGTTTCCCTGAACCATTATAGACTTATCATACTTCTTATCCACATCTGACAGCCCTGATTTAATCACTTTGCCAATGTTCCACCAACAGTAGTCTGCAGGCTGAATGATGGATTGACAGTGTTGACAGCTGCTGTATATTCCACTGAGGAGTCTACTGAAGAATAATTACTGTAATTCTAAAAAGCTCACTGAAGTGTTTGGATCGGTGCAGAACTGTATAAACAGGGTAAGGAAAAAGATTCACCGACACTGAGCCAGCAGACAAATTCACCACATAATGCAGCATTTCTTCAAGACATTACAAGAACCAAACCACCAATTTTTCATTTGTTATGTACAGAGGTTTGACAACGCAGGTTTCCACCCTCCCTCCTTCTCTCTCTCTCTCTCTCCACTCTCTCCGTGCTCTCTCTTTTTTTATGCACAGACACACTTTGGCAAGAGCTACCATGCAGGCATAAGTGGAAAATGTCCTTCATACTTCGGGTAGGGTTAGTGGAGTAGGGGTAGATTTTTAAAAGGGAGGCCTCTCAAGATGTCTGACATGTTTCTGCAGGACCGCAGGCCACTGGCTGGCCCATAGCACAGGCTTGTGGTGTGCTGTTTGTCTGCGTGAAGCTGGCATGGCCTCTCATTCCCCTGCATCTGTTCCCCATTAGTAGGGCCGAGAGTATAAAGCAGGGAGCTCACAGGGGCTGGGAACACTCGAGTTCCTGCCTGGATCATGGGGTTTACTATCTGGCTGTGCTTGCTCTGCCTGCAGGCGAGCTTGCTGTCACACGCCTTCGACTGCTCAGGAGCAACACAGGGAGAGCTGTGTGTCGGCGGACAGACCGCAGACAGCCAGGTAAGAGACGCACTTCTAATGGATGTGATAGTTAGGGAACGACAATGGAGCTGAAAGTGTTCATTAGGTATCAGTCATCATGCGCTGTTGTGACACTGCAGGGGTAAGTGCAGCCTGTTTGAGTCGATTTAAATGCTGTTTGCTGGACCAAACTACATAATAACTAACACTTTTCTCAAATGTAATTGAAAAGAATGTAAAGTATCACCGTTTTCTTCAAGGTGGATGCTACAGAATAAACTTTATGTAACTAAAGTTTGCAGTAGCTATTCAGTTTGAATTTAATTTTAAGGAAAATATTGTTAAAATTTTTTGAAAACTAGTGACTTGACAAAATAGGTAAGACTTTTTTTGTCAGCTTTTTTTGTAAAAGTTAGTTCACAGTTGATTCTAAACTTAAAAATCTGTCTCGAACTCATCTGCTTCTTTAAACTAACATTTCCTTAATGCGATTGGTAATGAGGAAATAAGAGGAAGTATTTAGGATTTATCTATAAAACAGCATAATGCTTGGAAAAGAATAATAATATTTAATGGTTTGCACATTTAGTTTAGTCTGAAATGACTTGTAGCATACTAACTTAGCTTTTTTCTCAGACACTGTGTGGTCAGTGTTTATACAGTAGCTCAGGTCAGAGGAAGCCAGTAACTCTGCTGGAATGCAAGTTGACTCTGACTCTTTCCAAAGAAGCTGACGATAACAGTGACAACGTGTTTCAGATGGAGACGTGTACAGTCTGACCCTGACCTGTTCAGACTTATAATTTCTTTTTTTCTAACAGAAACAAAGTCTCATTGTAATGGTTTTTACAGCCATAATGCCACCACACCAAAAATACACCCCTCTCTGGAACAAAATCTTTCAGCTCCCTTTTTGGCTTTTCATGTGGATAGCAGCTGTTATAATTTAAACTTGCGGTTGGCATTTTTCTGTGGACGGTCCTCATGTTCTGTCCAAAGTAATCACCCTCATCTGGACAACGGATTCGACAGCTGTGAGAGGAGAGGGGAGGATTTTCACCCACACATGAAAGGGTTGTTCATTGGGAATTCTGCTCCATCTTAAGGGGATTTGTGCCTCATATGTGTATTTCTGCAGCAGTAATTTGTATTGTAATTACGGAATGCAAAACTTTAGGCATTAAATGTGGTGGGAACTAACTAATACATGATGGAGCATCTTTTCAGAGGCTTCATTTGGCTCAGTTTACTCTGTTTTGCCTTTTCCCACCAAGGTCATTTGTGTTTATGATAATGTGGGATACGTTGAATAAGTAATTTATGGGACTGTGAGACACACAACAGCAGAGAGCCAGTTGGGTTGCATGTTTTAATGAAGGCTGAGTTTTGATTATTATCCTACACACACACTCACATACACAAACACAAAATAGCCATAGGCTCCACAAGATTAGAGCTGGAGCTTCCACCCAAAATTGGTGCCATGTTTCGTGACTTGGGTGCTAATTTTTTTTTTTTTTTTTTTTTTTTTTTGTCATGTAATGACAGCAGTTGTGTCGTTTAGTTAGAGAGGACATGATTTATCTGGGCTGGTTAACTACTGTTGTACTTCACCACTGTGAGTGAACCTATTATCAAACTGTCACAGATTCATTTATATCTAACAATGCACCAGCCAGGTTTTTAATATGCACTGACATTACTGTGCAGGAAAACATTGTATTAAATCATGCTACAGCGTAAAAACAATCATTTCTTTGTATTAATTTAATTTGACATTTGTAGTCTTTTGAAAAAGAGAAAAATCAGAATCAGTTTTGACTTTCTCCCCTCTCTTCTTCTTCTTCTTCTCAGTATGGTGATCAGAAGCAGCAGAGGGCGCTACCCTTAGTTGATGGACTGGTATGTGCCACCACTTACTTGCTTAGTGTCCTACTCAAGGTTATTGACTGAGTCTGAATCCTTCATTTCCCTCATTTCAGAGCAGGTTTCATTTAAGAGAGTTTTGTTTGTGGACAGGAATACCACAGCAGGTGTAGAATAGACTAGACTAGACTAGACTAGACTAGACTAGACTAGACTAGACTAGACTAGAATAGAATAGAATAGAATAGAATAGAATAGAAAAGAATAGAATAGAATAGAAAAGAATGTACTTTTTTGATCCCAGAAGGGAAATTCAGACAATGAAAAGGAATCACAACCACAGAAGACAACGCAGAAACAAAAAACAAGTGGAAAATAATAATGACATGCTGTAATTGTGGCGAGGCTACCCAACAGGGAAACCATAAGAACAGACACAAAAGTAACTGAAGCTCCTCACACACCTTAGCATCATGTGCATCCCTCTAACTCAAGACTGTACAGCTGTTTTGCCACAGCGAACTCTCAAATATTCTACAAAGTTCTTTCCACAATGATAACTAACAAAACTGCCAAAATGTAGGTCAACAGCAATCACTGTGAGCACTTTAAACAGCATCGCAAGAGATTGTGAGGAAAATATTTTAAAGCCCACGTAGTCATCTTTGTTTTTAACTGAATGGAAAAAATAAATGAGTAGGAAGTTATTGTCCAATAATGGAAACAGTCTTTTTATTTCCATGCTTATATAATTTGGGAGAAAAAAAACACTGATGCAGTCGGGACCCTGCAGTACTGTTATAAATTTACCACAAAGTCCTAATTGGCAAACTGAAACCTGCTGTTTCTCAAAGTGACAGTCCATTTATTAGAAAAACGAGTGGATCAATTGCAGCGCTTCATTTGTGTGCAGATCAATGAGAAATGCAGGAAATGGCAGAGCGAATAATTTTGCAGTTTCCTGTCCTCAATGCTAGAGTTAGACTGCCAATAAATAATCTGACTGAATGTGAGGACGGACACAGTAAAGATCAAGACAAAAAACATAAGAGCTAAGTGCACTTTCCCACAAAGGAGGGGGGGTTGCAGAAATTGTTGTTTCACTCTGTGGTTGTGGATGTGGTTGTGACTGTCTCACCCTTGTAGGTTTCGCTCAGACGTAAGAGACAGTTGGAGCAGAGAGTTTCCACCCACCTGAGCCAATCCAGCCTGCCTGGGGCCGTCACTGTCAAAGGCTTCCCTAATACTCTCATCCAGGTAAACCACACTTGTTAGTCACATAAGAGTCAGAGTGAGCAAAGCTGTGGGAGGAGAGGACGGGTTTACAGCCGTCACTGTAGCTGCCAAAGGTCTAATGAAGTTTGAGTCATTCTGTATCATCTGAATGTGCTCAAATACAGAAATGTTCCTGGAAAACCACATTATTTGTTCACCAACTTGACAAAGTACCTCATAAGAGCATAAATGTTAGAATAACAGTGCACTGAGAAGGGAATTAAGTCATGTTCAAATAACATGTGTGCACAGTGTGTATCATACTAATCCCTGTGTCGATGGTTTTTCCAGGCTGATAGGTCCCGGCGACACTTGATTCAAGCTGCGAATAAGAAAAAGAACAAGCGTAAATCCCGTGTTGGCTCCTTCTCCCTCCTTAGCAACGACAAGACATCCAACCCCCTACAGGTAAGTATCCATGGCAACCCCCGGAGCAGAGGAAACAGCTGGGGCAAAGAGGCCAGATGTGCATCCACCTTACTTGGTTTTATTGGATCTGTTAGGTCTACTTACTGGTGTAATCTGTCTGTTGAAATGGCCTTTTGATATCAGGCAATCACACAGACAATGTCCTTTCAGTTTTACAATGGAGGACATATAATCTCTTTCAGGATGCAGGACAAAAGTTGATGTTCTCACAGAAAATGTCATTTAAGATAAACACTCTGCTGTATGGGATTTCACTTCCAGGTGATTAGAGCAAGGAGACAGGTGAAGATTGATCCACCAAAGAGGGGGAACTCAGGTCGTTCAGGGGCTCTCTCTGTCCTGGTGAGTCATCATATGGTGTTTATTCTACTCAACACAAATGTGCCTCTTCTGATGAATATTTACATGATGTGTGCTTTGCTCTTCAGGGAGACCCACAGAGTGATGGACAGACCGACAGACCCAAAAGAAGCACACAGAAGCTGAGTGCTGAAGAATAAAATGCTCTTTCTCATGTCACAAAGTATGTGCACAGAAGAAATGTGCACATATTTTACAAAAACACATGTAGACAAATTGATGATTGATGTGAAAATCTGACGTTTGAAATAAGATCATCTGTGTTTATTTGGTTTGGGTAATTTTAATGTGTGTTCACCATTACTGTTTTAACTGTAAGCTAGCTTACTTTTATCAGCCAGTCTGCACTTATGGATACTTTTTATTTACTATTTTAAGTTCCTAATATATTCCTGCATGTTATTAAATTACATAACAAAAGATCCCATAATAATATTCTAGATTGCCATTTTGTAACCTATTTAATCACAGATTCCTTATGAAGATTGGGGGTATATTTTTGCAGAAATATTTTCTTGTGTTGTATCAAATTTCAATAAACGTTTAGTGGAGACATATGTTGTAAAAGTCTTTGTTGTAAAAACATTGAGCACTTTATGCCCCACTGGAACCTTCTCTATAAAACTGGATAGTTATTCACAGTCTGAGCTCCGTTAAAAAATGGTTGCTGTTTTTTTTTTGTTTTAGCTGCTCAGTATTTGCCTCTGCCTCCCTATCCCAGAATAATACAATTTACTACACAAGGGTCTGTGAAACTGCCTATAATTGATTGGTAAAATGAAGTATCGTGGGGTTGAAACACCTCTAAGTCCCCAATTACAGATGACAAGAGTTACAGGTATTGTGCATGGCTGGCAAAGATGGTAGGAGGATAAACCAGCAGGAACCTCTTTGAAAGCCTTAATTCATCTACATTACAGCAGTCAAGGGCAAATAGCCTGTGTGTTGGAGAGAGAGAGAAAAAAATCTTAATGTAGTCCAGACCATCTGTTTCAGGAGTCAAACTTTCTCTATTTAAATATCATGTGTCATTTTTAATTCATTTGGCCGGGAATGGAAATACAGTATGGTCTGGAGAGGCAGTTGTTTGAGTGTTTCTGCAGGACACTGACGTAAATGTGCGCACAAAATCTGATCTGCTCGACATCTGGGTCTCCCTATATACGGCATATCAGATTAAACAAACCACCTGTGTCACAACTCGAGGAAAAAAACAGTACCGTACTGTGGTGAGTAAACGCTGGGTTAAAAATATAGGCAGTAGAAATTACATCTAAAATTGTGCTCGGGCCCACCCAAAGTGATGCCACCGGGAAATGTAGTACGAGGCAGTCCGATGAGGAAAACGAGTCTGTGTAAAAGTGTAAGGCAGTCTAAGTGAATAGGATGACTCATCCTCCGCTCATTTACTGATCAAAGCCCTCAGTTCATGGTGTAGGTGTGTGGTACTCACAGTCTTATTTATATGGTTTAACAGGCACAAACAGAGGGAAAGGGGGAAAAATAACACAACAAAATGTTATTTATAAACTTGAAATTTTCCCTGAGGCACATAATTCATGCCGGATATTCTTCTGCAGCTCGCTCTGGGAAAATTTAGACAAGAGTAAGGTCCTGAGCTGCTGACGCAGTCATCAGATAACCTGGATTAGCTGGTTGTGAACTGTCATGGTGTTGTCTTGGTGACAAAGCACTAAAAGACACCATTGTGATTTCTCAGAAACAGCAGTGCTCTGATAAATACCAAGATCTTATTATTTCCTTTCATTAACACACACACACACACACACACACACACACACACACACACACAGTGGTGTCACAGATGCCAGTGGGGTATCACTGATTTACTGCATAACTGGGCTAATGCATCCCAGAAAACTCCTGGCAGATGATCCAAACAAGGCAAAAATGTCTGAGTGTGTGTGTATTTGTTACACACACAAAAGGATCTACCCTATTTCTGTCCACAGACACGTTGTAAATAGAAATCAACCATATAAACTAATTTCCTCTGGTGATGTAAACGTTAAATTAAAGTTCAGACTTCAATCTGAGCATGTGTCACTGTGTGTGGTCAACACAAAGGGAATCCTCCTAGCCTTTTCCTCAGTCATTGCGGTGGCGTAATGGTGTGTGGCATTGTTTCCGTTTTGGTTTAAGTTCAGTCATTTTCGTAAGAACAAAGTTGATGATAGTCACTCCAGACAAAATCAGTAGGAAGCCTTCAATCTATAGGATTGTGGTAGGAAATGATGCAAGTAGAGTGATATGTAAGAATTTCCCCATAAAAGCTCATTCAGCTTCATATGTAGTTAGTGGCTTACGGTCAGCATCCTTTTCAAGCAGTGGAAACCACGGTGTAAGTATTAGTTGCTGTTGACAGGAGCATTTCCCAAACAACATGCGACGTGGGAAAAGACGAGTCACAAACAAGTTGTCCATTAGCAGTGGAAAGCAAATTTGTCTTTAAATAAGTTAAGATCAACTCAAAATTAGGAACATTGCTCATGTTTATGGATATTTTGCAGAATCACGCAGTGTTGAAAAACTTTACCCTGAATCTTGTGTCATATTTTCATCCAAATGTTAATTGCAGTGTTGTTAAATTTAGAGGCTAATACCTATTAAATGCAAATTGATGTTTTTGTGTTTTGTATCATTTGCAATGGTAATAAATTTGACAAATTAATTGCTAAAATCTTGGAGAATGGCAGCACATTAAAAACAATTGAGGACGTGTGAAATAAAAGCAGCAGATGATTATACAGGTTTTAAGAAAACTCTAGACAAACTTCACCTGGTTCCAGACCGTCACACACTAAAGCTCACTAAACATGTTGTATCTTGACTTCATTTATCCGTACATTAAACAAAGTGTAAATGATCACCATTTTAAGTACGACTAATTGCCAGACTACTTCTTGGTCAGGAGAAAACCATTTAACAATCCTGAAGTTAGTCAGCTACTGATGATACATCCATATTTATTGTGCAAATACACAAGTAAAATCTATCTTCATTCTCTGTAAATGTCTTTTGTTGATGAATATGCATCTCTGTAGATGCACACTACTTAAATGTTTACATATTTCTCTGATATGAAAGAGATTTGCCAAACTGGTCCTTGCAACCATGACAGCTTACATTTCAACAATTCAACAGGGCTGATGTTTAAATACATATAATCCGTTACTGCTCATAACTACTATAATTTTCATATTTTACATGCCATAATTTTTCCTATATACATTTTTCTTGTGCAATGTGTGACTATTGCCAACATTTCAGGTTTGCTCTTTTTCAGTCTTGCCACCAAATGATGAGTTTAGTTAATTGTGCAAAACTGTTGGCTTGTTTACAACCTGATTTTCTGAAAGCTTGTGGTTTTTGGCTCTGCAATGGTCATTGATCACAGCAGTGCTTTAAGTTAATAAAGGAAGTTTCAGTATTCCTCTGATTCACAAGTCAGGGTGCGGAGGGTGGGTCTTTGGTCAGTATAATTTCATCATTACTGACTGATATGATGTCCTGAGCAAAAAAATAAATAAATAAATAAATAAAGCTGCAAGCTTGTATTATGTGTTGTGTGATGTTTCTACGACAACACAATTGACTTTGTGATGTCACTGATGACATCACAATATCATTTATGTGATGTTCCTCTAAACACACAATTGATT
>JAPZDY010000013.1:11624496-11635402 GCA_029783645.1 Ctenochaetus hawaiiensis | reverse complement strand
ACAGTGTTGAACTGAGTTAACGCTGCCTTACCTTGAGTCCAGACATTGTTCTGTCAGTAAAAATCTTCGGCTGTGAGAGTGTTTCACTGGTCACAAATTAACTTGCAGCTATCCTGTCTGTCTGACTCTTAACGCATTCTCTTCGGTCAAAATCCACTGCAGGGTGCGTGCATGCAGTTTTATGAACAGAGAGGGAGAAGGGGGTTGGATTTTTACTCTTTCTCAATATGGGTTTAATTAGGCCGCGACAGACTCTGTGACGCAACAGTGGGGTCTTCGTTTTAAGAGGAAAGGACGGGTCAGGTGGCCAAAATGTGCGCAAATACAGTACCAGCGTAGCTGCCAAGACAAACAAGAACCAAGACTACGTTTAAAAGTGTTGAGTGCAACATAAAGGTAATAGATATGACAGTCTTAGTCCACTTTAAGAGGGAAGTAACACCTCAGGTTCTTGTTTCTGGTGTCACAGACACCTGCAACTTACAGTTTTTAGCCTGTTTTTGATAAAAGGAGATGGAGAAGGAGAAACAGTGGATACAAGAGTATCCTCATTTTATTAAAGCTAGTATTGTAAATATTATAGACCTATATAGGCTAAAACAAAGTATGGAAAACTAAGTCTAAACCAAGAAAATACAGTGCGGGTTAACAGACCTGGGACATCGTGGTCATACCTGATATCCTCATATGTGACTTGCTTGTGCAAACAACAGTGTCATGCACATCATCACGTCCTGCAAAACAAACATCTAGGCTGCTCAAAGTGAGGCCTGTGGACCAAAGTAGGCCTGCCATATGGTTTAACTTGGCCCACCATGTTGTGGTAAGCTAAAAAATGAATCATGATATAAAGCACTGTTTATGTTTTTGTTAAGTAAAATGCTTTTTAAGAATGTATTTGTTTAAGGTTGCATTCATTTTAATTATTTATTTATATGGTGTTGGGTTTTGATCTGTACCAATGCATCATATTCTACAAGATCATTATATATTTGTAGCCGGAGCCACATAAAAAAAGTAAACTTTTCATGAAAAACTTTTAAAAATGGCCTGTTTTCTCCTTTGGGATAGTATATTTTCCAGTAAATCCATATTTTTTAAATCAAACCATACAAACCACATTTGAGATACTGGACTGGAGAGGAAGGATTTGGAACATTGTTATATGAATATGTAGCAAGTAACTAGTAACTAAAACAGATATATATATAGGAAGAGTAAAAAATACACTATCTTGCTCTACAATTTAGACGAGTGAAGTAGAAGTATTGTGTTGCATAGGGTTATGGAATGGATATAGAAATACTCAAGCAAAGTACAAGTACCTTCTTAAGTATAGTGCCTGAGTAAATGTACTTGCTTTCCACCACTGTTGAAGACAAAGTTAAATGTTTACACTACAATGGAGGCGAACATGCCACCAGTCTGAACACTGGGCCTTCATCTCTCCAGATTAAATGCTTCACTGGCTCATAAAGTTGCCTTTAATTTTGTCATGCTTAACACACGCTGAGTTACTGTTTTATTTAAAGTTCCTGTACAGCTGCATAATTAATCGACTTCTCTCAAATTCAGCATAATACACAGGATGACCTCTGTATGCTGGAGCGAGCAATTCATTCTCGATGTGAACAACAGCAAAAGGCCTCCAAAAGGCCTATACATTACTTCACGCAAAATTTATTCAGTTCATTTCTTGAAATAGATGGTCAAACGAGGGGTACCTAATGTCCCCCGTGCAGCATGTATCAAAAAGAATCAATTTCGCCTCTCTCATCCTTGCCTCGCTTCCCCTCTTGTCTATTTCTTTTCTTTTTGGGAGGTGTTGGGGAAGGGTAAATGATGGCAATTCTCATAGCGAGGCGCAAATAAACTCGCCGCGGCAGAAGTAACTGTTCTCCGGCGAGGCGTGCAGTCAGTCCCGGGCCCCCCGCTGGTAGCCAGTCAGGGTGCTGTGCCTAAGACGAGAAAGCCCAATGGCAGGAAAATATCACGTCCCAGTCTCCGGAAATTGATCTGCTCCTTGCATGGAGAAAGAAAATGAGCGATTTTAATTTCATCCCGAGTCTGATGATAGAAGTCTAGAGTATTTGGGTCCAATCCGGATGGTGCCTGTGTGTTTTAAGAGAGGCAGGAATAGCTGGAGACAGGAGAGAAGAGACAGTTGTTGCCTACTGACAGTTATATCTATGCATGCGTAAGTGGGCCATAAATGCTTTGTTATTAGATGCCTGCTGAACTCAATGGCTTGATGGTAAATGGTACACTCACCTGGCACAGTCTCTCCCCATATGCATAAACAAGTAATCTCTCACTCTCCCTCTCTCTCTCTCACACACACACACTCTCACACAGACAGACACACACAGAGTTACAAGCTTATTCTGTGATGTGATGACATCTTTAGCCTTTCATAGATCATGCTAGTGCACAAACCTTCATTCCTATCACAATGTTTGTGCTATCTTTAACCCCTTCTTCTTTACTCTGGCCTTCATAGAATTACAGGGTCATTTTACCTAAATCACCACACGCACACACACATACAAACACAGAAGGCTGACACATCTACCCTTGGGGTGTCCAGCCGTGGAGATTGTTTTCATTGGCTGAGATTTACAGACATTTTATTTCAAGACTTCTGCCACCACCCCAAAACTACAATGGAGATAAAAGGAACGTTGTAAGTGCAGTTGTGCTGCTCAAATTGTTGAATATCTGGAAAAACTCTAACTGGTTTGAACTGTACACCGAGTCCATCTGCACGGCTATATGCTATTATTGGTATCTGAGAGAACACATTTTTCTTCATGCTGTCATTATTATGGGTGAACTGATCCCTTAAAGGTCCCACACAGCTAAACAGGTGTTGTCAATTATTCTGGGTTATCATAACCCTGTTCAATTCACAGTTGGAAAAATATATACCGTGAGTTATGTAAGATAGGCAAACTCAGTGCATTAATAAGAATAATTAAGATGTATTTTGTTCCTCCCAAAAAGGTGGGAAATGTCAGTCAAACAGTCTGCACAGGCCCACGCAGTCCTGGAAAGGGGTCATTTTGAACAAAATAATCACCTGTGTGTGTTTACCAGCGTGCTTTTATATAATCACTTTGATGGTATTACATCTTACTAACCCGTGCTGAGGCTTCCAATGTGCTCTATAGCTCTTTGAAAGACAAACACACAAATATACTCTACCAAATGTATAATTTATTTGATCCAGTGTTCATTCAGGGATTCTCAAAACAAGGTGAAAACTTAAGGATAATATATTAGGGATCTTTTATAACCAGAGCAGTGCTTTTTTATACTCTATCTGCCAATTTGTAATATTTACTACACCCATACTGGTGGTTATATATAGATCAAGTGTACTTTTGATTAAATTAATCAGGCAGTAGCAAGTAGCAACAACTAATTAGTGTGTGCTTACACACTTTGCTGCTCTTGTTTCTCCACAGTGATGAGATTCTCCTTCGTCTTCTCTCTATTCTTGTTTGAGCACGGGAGGGAAAGCAGCTGTCAGATATTCACATATAGACACAAAGCAAAGCAAAACACCACTTTGCACAGGATAGATAGGTGTTGAACCTACACAAAACGTGGATTGATCGAGTCTTTTGTTAGCCTGCTGATATAACACAAAATTCAACCATTCAATCACTGCAAACCACACCAGCAATTTAAAAAAAATGGTATACTTATGCGATTTCTTCTAACTGGCTACTTCTTTGTGTTCTCCAGAGTTGCTGCAGCTACGTTAATTTTGACCAGCATGTCAAGAAAAAAAAAAACAAAAAAAAACACTGAAACTTAACTTTGTGAAGGACATAAGTGCACATGACATCTGAGTTGTTGCCACCTGGCCTTATCTTGTGTATCACTAGTGGGTAACTGCTGTATTTGGATGTCACATCTAACAAGAAATAGCTTGGATTCTTGTATTTTGTAATTACAGCCCTGTTACACACTTTTGCAGCTTAATGTTAAATGACTCCTGACATGAGCCATCCAGTACCACACACACACACTCTCACACACGCACATTTGACAGCTCCATTTAACGCTGATTAGATTTGCAAGGACATGTAGTATACCCTCTCTGTCTCTCCCTGAGTAGGTTGAGTATCTCCTGAATCCTATCTATGGCGGTAATGTTATGCAAATGGTTTAATATGAAGATAAAAGACTGTTGCAGCGTGTGGCGCTCTCCTGGTTCACAGCCTCGTGTTTCCAGGACGATAGCTCTAACGAGGAGGGCACTATTTGGGAGTCATTAAATGATGGCCTTCCTGACATGCAGCCGCTCACCACCACCGCCACCCGCCCCGCGTTGGCCATTAAAGCGGCTCACACCCACACCAAGACACACGCTACAGATGCCTTTTAGCGCCAGCTCCCAGTTTCTTACACATCACAGTGTCACAGAATAGAAAATTACACTCTCCTCCCACAGAGAAAATTGCTTTGGAATTGCTTGGTTATAAAGATGTGCTTTAAAGAGTGGGGGGTGCATGCAATAAAAAAGGACACACACAAACACAATTACTTAAGCACTCTAAGGACAATTCTTACAAGTTAATCAGAGGATTTACCAATTATTGATGTCAAAAGGATTTTGTTGTGTATCTGTTGTGGCCTGTGTTTATGTACTGGATGCATTTGTCTTTGCATTCAAGGTATTTAGTGTGAATTTTCCTCTGTTTGTGCGTACCTGCTGAATTATGGCAGAGCATTTAATGTAAACATGAAGAGCAATGTTTCTGTCTACACAGCCACAGATGAGCTGTTAAAAGAAACCAGACATGGAAAAAGCCACAAGCTGTTGGGCCGATGTTAGAAAAGCATAATGTAATGTACAGGAGTGGAGAATTGAAGGTGAAAGGCGTATCAGACAAGAGACAAGAGAGACATGATGGCGATGACAGAGAGAACATTCAAAGTGGAAAACAGTAGAGAACAAAAGGAGAAGGAGAGAAAAGAAATGAGACAATACAGCAAAGATAAGTCAGTGGACAAGGAAGGAGAGTGGATGAGTAACACACATGATGCGTGATGAGACCAGACTGTGGGCAGAGCCTCTGTGTTGAGCCTCATTGCTTTGTGGACTACATTTCATGAGGCTTTTAGTTTGGTATTACTGAGGACCATATTTTAAAAGAGAATGAAACTGGGGAGGATACATATTGCTACCACTGACTGTGTGACACCCAGCAGACAGCTGGCTGCTGTCACTCAAAGTGGCCACAACTTTAATTATGCATAACTTTAAACCCTAACATGACAAAGACAATAGTTGTCACAAATGGACAAATAAGCTATAGAGAGTAAAATTATTTTTCATATCCAGCTGTTTTTTTCCTGTTTCAAACAAAGTTATTTTTATGGAAACAATAAATTCCGTCTCTTATCTCACATTCTTCAATATGCTATGATTTTCAGAGAATTTACAATATATAAAACTACCGTGCAATGGACAAATCACACTGAGATTTGAAATCTGGCTAAATGAGGAGCACTATTTTGCGGAAGAACTGACCTAAACAAAGCAATGCAGAGTTGGGTCAGGATGTTAAATTTTAGCCTGCTTTGGGGACTTGGACCATCCCCTCAGTTATCTTTCTTATCTCCTCAATAATATTATAGAAATATATAGGAATAATACGAGCAGCAGTGCGTCTATTGTTATTCTTTTTTCTCTGCAACTAAACAGATTAGACTACAGTCTACATCGGCTACAACAGAGGAGAAATGATTAGATGAAAGAGGCTTAAATGCAATTCTGTCTGCTACTTTGGCCAGATACTTATCATACATTAATATGAGGATGAATGGTACTTAGTTGGAAATAGTGATTTTAAGCTGTAGTCGCTGCAACAATGTGATATAAACATTTTCCAAGCATCTGAGCACCAGTTCTAAATGAGAACCAAGCTGTTAATATGTATGCATTGCTCTACCTTTGTATTCACCTCTGCAGCCTGTTACGCTCCACAGATGAGCTAACAGCATGCTGGAGTTAACATAAAATGCTCCGTGAGCAGGTAACGAGACATACTGAGCCACAAATGTCCAGCTCTAGGATATTCTGTCACACTGTCTCTGGACCTGACCCAGCAACACACCAGACTCCTCATCACAAATAGCATTAGCTCCCCGGACTGAACCAAAATGACAGTGGCTGGGTGTTTGAGCGTAATGGCATTGGGGTGCTGGTGGTGTTTTCCTTGTAGGGGAACCAAAGGGCAGGAGTGTGTATCAGTCCAAAACACTTAGTGTGGTGCCAGTTATGCTATTCTCTCCTCCCTCTGGAGTGTGTGGACAGGTAGTGAGGATGCCTCTAAATCTGTAGTTTAGCTAGGGTAGTTTTGAGGGGTGGTCTGAGATGTGAAGAGGAAAACTTGAGGTGAATGGTCTTTGGACAAGGAATGAGTGTGTTCAACATCAGAGAACGAGGAGGGTGTGTTTATATCTGTGTGGTTTTCTTGTCCAAGTGTGTGTTTGACTGTTGCAAATGTGCGACTGATGTTATATCAATCTGGGAATGATTGTGAGTGAGTTTTCAGTGTGTATGTGCACACGCGTACATCTCTGTCTCTGTGTATGTATGTGTATATGTGTGTATGTCTCCAGCACCATCATTAGGTCGTAGGCAGTCCCAGTGTTGGGGGTGTAGCTCGCCTGCTCCTGCGGCCTCTCAGGCCAATTTAGGGGGAGAAAAGCACTTCGATCCTGGCCTGCAAGTCTGAGGGTCCCCAGCGGGAGGCAGCGCAGCCCTGCAATCTATATTGGATTTATTCCTTTCCCATCTACAGGCCCCACACACCCCACAGAGAGGAAGTCTCAACTGCACTCTCTCTGTCCCCTAAGACAATATGTTATGGTACACACATGAGTACACATAATCGTGTAAACACACACGGGCACACACATGCGGACACACACTCAGATGCACACACACCTAGTCTATCTTCAAGGCACACTCCCCCACAGCAAGGAAGTTATAGCCACACACTTTCTGTCCCTGTGGGAGCTGCAACGGGGTCAAGATATACTGAGATTTGTGAGACAGACAGACAGAAAGAGAAAGACAGACAGGCAGACAGACAGAGACAGACAGAGAGACTTATCCAAGCTATTGATACAGTGAGTTATATGAGGTTGACCATTGTTTCTCTCATGGAAAATATTGTTCAGATTTGCAAAGGCCGGGGTGTAAAATGCATTTTTATCACATTAAAGCAAGAAAAAAAGAATTTACATAAAACTCAGACAAGGTCAGGGAGAAACGAGGTTCTTAATTTAGTCTAATCAACTGTCATTTGCATCGCGCCATTTGCGCAAGGTATTGCCACTAACTGAATAAATGGACTTCTTCAGACTCAAGGGGGGGCACTCCGGTTTTGATAAGCTGGCAACATAACTGATTTGCATATATTACTTTGATTATCTCATTACTAGGATGATTCTTGCGGAATTTTTGACACTCGCGCAATCGAATTAAAATTAAGGCACGCAATCAATAAAAGGGCAACGCGGCTGTGAAAACACAAGGCACCCCAGGTTTGTATGGTCAACTAGCGATGATGATGACGGTTATGATGATGATGTAGCAGATGATGATGATGATGATGATGATGATGACCTCTTCAGCTCACGAGCTCCTGGACTCCGTCGTAGGTTTACGAGAGTCTCGGGCTCTTGATTCCTGTGATCAAAGCAGTAATCAGTGGAGACAATGGGGGCCGTGAAATTGCCACTCTCGTGTGGGTGACCTATCCACCTGCCATGAATCCTAGAGTGGCCCGCAGGCGGCTCATGTCCTCGCAATCGATAATAGAGCTCACATCTTTCCTCCGACTCAACCCATCTGTGGAATGATGAAATCATGCGTAAAGATGCGCACGCCTCGATAATTTTGAAATGCAGCAGCCACAATAACCTGGCACATTGTCGGGAACAGGTACAGGAGTTAGGGCCATCAATTCAGATGAGCTCCGCGGTGAGATCAGGTGGGCTTCTCGTCTATCCCCAAAACCTCCAAACCCGGTCTGATGAGGGATCAAATTTAGATTTTGAGATTGATCCTAGATTATATGTTGTTCACATTTTTCCAAACTCTGTATGATTGTCTTTGAGTTAATGAAAAAATCGGCCATACTACAGTAGCTACACTATGACAAGTGGCTTATTTGTTGCCACACACACACACAATTTGACTGAGAGAAGAAGATTTGAAGACTCCTTCTCTCCTCTCCTAATAGACTGCACACTAACCAAAGCAGAAGCACACGTCCACGTTTTAAATTCATGATGTAAATAATTATAGGCCAGGAAATTGATTTCCTTACGACCTTCTCCAGCAAACAAGGCATCCGACTCCCCCCATCCCCAAAAGAACGCTACTTCTGTTGAAGCATTAAGTCATTAATTATTTTCCTTACATAAGGACAAATTATCGAGTCAGTTGAACGAAATTAGAACCCTTTGTTTCTGATCAGACCGCATTACCGCTGGAAATTACGGATGATGGCTGCGTGCGCGCTCGCCTTTGTTGTTTCGATCATCGCCTGTCGCTCTGAACTCGCTCTAACAAAGTCATTAAATTGACTCCCTCTCGCTCTCATTATGCGGGCTGTTAATAACCGCTAATTAACTTTGCTTACGCGCGCCTTAAAAGCCTCCCACCCCAACCAACACACACTCACTCCCACTCCCGCTTCTCCCCCCTTCCTTCTTTTCCTGCTCGACCTCTCAAGCAGAGCAAGTGTCCAATTATGTCAGATCGCGAGGATGGATGGAGGATAGAGGATGAGTCGTAAGGCCACGAGCCAGTTGGTGCATGTAAGGGCCTAGTTTGCACAGGGACAAACTTGTGGGATGACAGACAACTGATGGCCCGTCCCGGCATGTGCACGTAAATTTCCTCTACAGGTGGACGTGAACTGAGCGTGGGGTGTGGGATGATAGTAACGCACTTGTGTCCGTGGTCAAAATAGGTCAAATGGCCCACAAAGCAAGAGGCGGAAAGTGGTATGGATAAGTGGGAAGTAGAGAAGCGCAAATACATAGACTATGATGCACTTGGATCGTGCAGTATGGAAGCAGAGCATTAGAGTGTATTTCCGACAATCTGTCTTTACATTATTGTCTGGGCCTTACCTGTTAGAGCAATTTGCTATTCCCTCCAGGAGATGGCGCCAGTTGAATGACCTGCAAGGCAAAATACAATCCGCAGGTCCAAATGATGGACCTTATTAGTATCACTTCATGGCCTTCACTGGAGAGGACGAGACGTGGGCTGACAGGGAGCAGAGGAAGCCTGCAGGAGAAAGTTGTCAAATACGTGAAGGTCTACCCATGGTATGAGTTCAATACAGGAATTTGAGTTGAATAAATAATATTTTTAATTAAATAAATTACCAATGTGCATGACACCAGGAAGCCAGAAAGGCCTGTGGACTTTAATAGAGTCTTGCACACAGTGGCACAGCGGCAGCACCGGAGCTTTCAACGAACAGAAAGCATACAACCTGGTGTTTCCCCGTGGATATCATCAAGTTAGGATGTTATGCAAATAAAGGGGAGGTGGTGGTGAGGTGGTGCTGAAACGGAAGGCGGCCTCTCTTCGCCATCTCTTCACCTGCACGTCAAATAGACGGAAAATTGAAAATGTGAAAATTGCGCTCTGACTATTCCGTCCCCCTCTAATGTATGCGCGTAATTAGTGCATTTAAACAAAGCGCGGATGTCCTGCTGGCTGAAATGGCGGCTGACATCTCTTTTTCCACAGGGTTAATAACAGTGTGCGGATAAATGAATCAAATTGTGGCCCCCAAATTACAGAGCGACTCTAAATACCCGTCTGTATTACGCACGTCTGTTTGTGACCGCGCAGGAAAAGGCATTACATTTTATATTGTTATTACACTCATTACATTGATTTGCGTGCAAATAAACAAACTCGGAAGTTTGTGACACCACAAAAGTTGCAGATGGATTGAATCTCACACCATCCGTGTGGTGACAGTGTGCATCTGCTAATAATACTATTAGAGTACAGCATGAATGCAAAAGAAAACAAAATGCTAATTGACTTTTGCGGATCTGACAACATAAACTTGATTTATAACAGAGGAAAAAGGTTATGTGGTCATAAGAGCTTATTGTTGGATTATTTTTTGCAGGTAAAATTTTAAAGTATATGTTAGTTACTTTTGTTAGGCTGTTGTTTTTTTAAAAAAACGCTGAAAACTGAGATGGTTGGTTTTACCTGCACTAAATCTACTAAGCGGCCTGTACCTTAACTAAACAGATCAATGGCACTCTTATTCCAGTTTCAATCACAAAAGGTCATAAAGCTATCGCTTAAAAATAGAAAAGAAAAAAAAGAAGAACTTGTGCAATTTTCTGGACATATATTTTATTGTTATTTTTCGTTTACTGCGATGCTCCAACCCGGACAGATACATAAGGGAGGGGAGGAAGAGAGAGAAAGAGAGAGGGATAGAAAAAGAGAGAGTAAATTGCAGCTTGCTGAAGTTTTTGGATTGAATTCTGAAAATGATCCTTTTAACAGTGATGGGCTCTGAGGCGAGGATAAGGGTCATGCCATTCACAGCGGGTTAAATAGACTTTCATTTAAAATTACATTCTCGATCCATCTCTCCATCTCTCCCCCTCTCCACAGCGGAGTCCCTGCGTGCTATCCCGGCTCCCCGTGCGGCGTCTCATCACCGTCGCGCCACCCTCACTTTTGAAGTCAATCCACAACTCCAGCAGAGAGCAAGCAATTGGAGGGAGAGGAAGAGAGAGAGGGCGAGAAAAAAGATAGATAGATAGATAGATAGATAGATAGATAGATAGATAGATAGATAGATAGATAGATAGATAGATAGAT